>VZTE01005045.1:6475373-6501927 GCA_013397775.1 Eulacestoma nigropectus | reverse complement strand
GCAGGGACGGGCGGGGAGCGGCGCGAGCTCACGCCACCGCGCACGCGCCGCTGCCTCGCTCCGCGCGGCCGCGAGGGCGGGGGAGGAGGAGCGGGCGGGCCCGGTCTACCCGCGCGCGGAGCGCGACGGGAGCTGTAGTTCCCCCCGGGGGACGCTGCCGGCGGGGGCGTGAGGTCGCTGCCGGCCGCCGCACTACAGCTCCCAGCGGCCGGCGCGCCGCGGGGGGGGTCCAGCTCATCTGCCCCCCATCGCTGTTGAAGCCCCCAGGCCCGTGGCAGCGGGGCCCGGCTGCCCGAGGGGACCCCGGTGAGATACGTATGTGAAGCTCCCTCGGCAGCCGCCGAGAGCCGGCAGGCAGCAGCCCCATCGCTCCTCTGGGAACACAAGGAACGTAAGCGTCCCTGAGCCATGAGCTTGGCCCTTGTGGCCAAGAAGGCCGGTGATATCCTGGGCTGCATTAGGGAGAGCATTGCCAGCAGGTCGAGGGAGGTGATCCTGCTCTTCTATTCAGCCCTAGTGAGGCCGCATCTGGAGTGCTGTGTCCAGTTCTGGGATCCTCAGTACAAGAGAGACAGGGGTCTCTTGGAGCAGCTCCAGTGGAGGGCAACAAAGATCATTAAGGGGCTGGAGCATCTCTGCTACGAGAAAAGGCTGAGGGAGCTGGACCTGTTCAGCCTTGAGAAGGGACGACTGAGAGGGGACCTCATCAATGTTTGTAAGTATCTGAAGGAGGGAGGATGCTAAGAGGATGGAGCCAGGCTCTTCTCAGTGGTGTCAAGCAAAGGACAAGAGGCACAGGCAGAAACTGATTCACAGGAAGTTCCACCTGGATATGAGGAAGAAGTTTACTGTGCAGGTGACCGTGCACTGGAACAGATTGCCCAGAGAGGCTGTGGGGTCTCCCTTGCTGGAGATATTCAAGCTCCATCTGGACACAATCCTTTGCCACGTGCTCTGGGAGGATCCTGCTTGAGCAGAGAGGTTTGAACAGATGACTCACTGTGGTCCCTTCCAACCTGACCCATTCTGTGATTCTGTTGATGGTAATTAGAGACAGGTATGGCCGAATGAGTTATGATTACACTTGTCGGGGTGGGAGGTCAGCAAACACCACAAGCCATCAGTCTCAGTGTGGGAGCTGACACAGCCCCACAGGTGGGGACACCTGGGCCACCTTCCCTGTGATGTTCCTGCTGACAGAATTCCACGTCCTCCATTCACATGAGAACTGCCATTGGCTTCAGCTTCATCCCACATAACAAACCGGACCTCCTGAGATGAGCTGCCCACTCCTCTCTACCACTTTCTGGAATGCGAGGGAAATGGAGAAATGCTCTGGATGCTGCTCAAGGCAACCTGTGCCAAGGAATACATCCCCTTCTCAAGATGCATCCTGTTTACAATGATGTAGTAAGGAATTTTGTGGGGGTTTTTTTGCCTCTTACAATGCAAGTTTCTGTTACATTGAGCACCTGCGTAATTTGAATCCCTTTCAGGATTCCTCATCAACAGGGGAATTTGTTTCAGTCAGAAGCAGGGCCGATTCATTCCCACAGCCTCAAGCATAATCCCCGGCCTATTGGACACATTAATACTGTGGCAGCGTGCCACCTGCTCCATTTATTCACTTGAGACTCAATGCTGCTTAGTCCCTGTCGAATGAGCTCTTTGTGCCACCTCCTTCGGTAATGTAAAAGGTCTCCCACAGGAATTTGTGCTATTCGGTGGAAGATACAAAAGGGAGGGTTGTAAACACTTTGATTAGTGTTGGAGCACAGGGATATTGTCTCCACCACGTATTACATAACCTCGCAACTTCCAATCTCCCTCCTCCAGAAGAAACAGTTTAGCAGTAAGGGCTCACCAGGCTGTTTAACTTAACATCACAGCTAATGTGTTTCTTATTTCATCATGTATAAGGGCCATCTTACTCCTGGCAAAGGAAGAGAGAAGGGTTAGTTCTGTAACATCCCGTAGTAATTGGAGATGGGTGCCCGAGAGGATCTCCACTTGAAGTGACAGTGGCCAGAGGCTCTCAGCTCTGAAGAATGTGTATTATCAGAGGCCACTGCCAACAAAAGTTCATGCACAATGGGCCCATCAGCTAATGAACCCAGAATGAATCTTCTCCTAGATTTTGAGGACAAACAAGCGATTGTGTGTAGTGCCAACTACACCAATTTACTGCCATGTGAAACACATTTGGATGATTTCTAACTTGCAAAATTCACTGTGGTCTGAGGCCAATTTACACACACTGAGGCACTTTCTGACACCCTCAGCTTGCCCCACATTCACTCAGTAAATTCTTACTGCTTTAAAGACAAAGTGAAGCAAGGATTCTGAGGTGGGAAACTCTTTGCTTGGAATATCAGTCTCACTGATGTACCTGAGATTCATAAAAGTAATAAAATAATAATGGAGGGGAGCTTCAGGAAGCATTTGGTCAGGGAAATAAAAGGGAAGAGGCATAGCTGTGTTAATAATTCCTTCCTCCTCCTCATATTTCAAGGAAGCCAGTTCTGGGGTTGAGTTTGTCCTGGAAAGATGGGAGTCTACATGGGCTGTACCATTCTGGGATAACTTTAGACATGCTGTGTAATTCTCCTTAGCAATAAAGGAATACACAGCAGACATAAAAAGATTTAGCTTAGGAAAGAAACTAGTTTGCCACATACTGAAACAAACGTGAAACAATGAGAGCCTGAAGATACAACAGGAAAACCTAGAAGTAGTAAATTAGTTGGTGCCTTTGGAGAAAGTATGTTGTTCATAGAAATTACCACAGAGCGGGAAAACAGAGCCAAAAAAAGTGTATGGTGCTGAACTCTGCCTAAGCACCTCCCATGAGCACTGTTATGGAGTCAGAATCACAGAATGGTTGGGGATGGAAAGGCCCTTAAAGACCACCTATTTCCAAACTGTCTGCCATGGGCAGGAACATATTGCTCTAGAACAGGTTGCTCAAAGCCAAATAATTCCAAGTTCTTTGCAGTAGGAAGAAAATTTATAAATACTTAAGCAATGAAAAGGGTGTAAGAAAACTTGAGCCTTGGCCACCCTTACATCCAAGATGAATTTGTCTGAATCAGACTTACTCTGTTCCTTGCAATGTTTTGTATCTAAGTATATCCCCATCTTTGTATCTAAGTGTACACTTTGTATCTAAGTGTATTCCCATGTGAATAGCACAAATTTTAATGATGTACTGGTGATTTGGTGAAAGATGTTGTGCCAAGGGAATGTGTCAAATCTTGGTACTGGTGTTTCTTTTGCCAAGCCCAACAGACATTATGACCTAACAGGAAAATGTTAGGTTCTTGTTTGAGTGTGCTCTGCAGGTACCTCATCAGCACAGTCTGTCCTCTCTTCTCATTAAACTCCTCTCAGCTTATGGGTGTTCAGGCTTTGCCCATGAAGGTGTAAGTGCCAGCCATGGGAGAGGGCACCATAGGTCACGGGGCTGGAGAGACCGGAGTGTAACTGTGTTGTGTGGGTCTGTGTGTCACTGTGCAATTGCCAGCAAACTTCAGGTCACTCCAGCCAGCAGGATGAGGGGCATGGGAGCCAGGTATCAGAATAGCCATGATTTGGGGAGGGACACTGGAGTGACCGTAGATATATTATTAAAGATACAAGCAGGTGTTGTTATATTTATTTTTTAGGAATTAGATGTGAAATCCATTAAGCATACTAAAAGCAAGCCAGGAACCTTAAGGAACGACAGGAAAACAATGTCACGTTATGACCTTTGTACTCAAGTGCCTGTAAGTAAAAACAAACCAAAAAAAAACCCCAACAAACTAAACCCTAACCCCAAAGGAACTAAACAAAACCTTTTTTTACTTTTAAAGAAAGAACAACAAAAGGCCCTACACCCCTTTTCAGTCAGACACCCAACACACTAGGGATTTGTATAATTTCTTACTATATGAATTCCCTCTCTGCTTCCCTTTACACTCAGTGATTTACAATTCTATCCCAAAGGACAGTGATAAAAGTGGACAGTGCTTTACCTGGAGAACATTCCTAACAGAAAGAAGTTTTAAAAACATGTTCTTATGTTGGTGATGGTTTGCTAGCTATCCAGATGTAGAGTGAAACAAGAGACCCCAAAATAAATTATGATTTTTCCTAAAAAATTAATAAGACTAAATAAACAACTTTCTAAAATGGTCAGATTTTTCAGAAAGAACATTCAGAGCATTGATCATTTATATACAGAAAATACTTTGAAGCTACACTTTTAGGTATGGAAAAAAACTGCTGGAGAGTTAATTCTCTGTATTACTGTATCCATCTAGATCAGTAACTTTTGTAATATGCTTTCTGGTAATATGTCCCTGAGAAACTCTTGAGAAAGAAAACACAAGAACCAGTAATGTCTTTTTATTAAAATACCTCTTAAAACACTCATTGTCATAAAATACACTGGGTGTTGCTGCATGACATTTGTGTACACACAACACTTTCAGCAAACTTTAGACAGCATCAGGAATTACAAAAAGTAAGGCAAGCCCCAGAAGGTGTGCACTACCTTCTCTCAGGCCACTACAGACGACTGTGTTTGCATTTTTATGCCATTCCTCACACCATTTCCTGGACACATGTTAGGCTGCTCCCCCCATCCCTCCTGCCCCCCTTGATTTGACCTCACAGTGAAATTCTGAGGATGTAAATGGAGACAGTATCCAAGATCCATGGGGCAGCAGGTGCCTGACCAGAAACATCAGCCCTGTTCCTCCCCCAAGAAGATTCTGAGCTACCCTCATATTTCCAATAATTTAAGACTGCAAAAATCCGAAGTACGCTAATGACCTGCCTGCTTGACTGCTACATGTCTCCTGCCTCGGTCAGGAACGTTGATCCATCACCCTCCAGCTACAAACAGTCACAGCTACTCTAACATATTCTTCCTCTCCATTCATTAAAGAAATTCTAGCAGAAGAAAATATAACATGAACTGTAAAATATAGGAAGAACAACTCCTCCATTATAAGCTAAGTTTTTCTATTGTTGTCTATGATCTTTTATCACTTAATTGTAAGTTTAAAGTATGAAGACATTCCATTATCCACTAGTTCAAAACAATAACATTCATCTTTCAAGTACATCTTTATAGCTGAAAAAGACACTGAAGAAAGTAACATTATTTAAAAAGAGTAGATTTTTCTTTTATTATTATTATTATTATTATTCCATCTTATTGAAAGAACTGTATCATGAGAAAAAAATTGAAAGAAAAATTCAGGCAAATTTTTCAACAAAATAAATGTAAAATGACTGCTTTCATTTGTACATGGTACAGATAGACGTGTAACTAGAAAACAGTTTAATCCCTCTAGACTGAGGTTAATGAGAGAAAAATGAATAGTCAAATTCCTTTTTGTGTTTGCATATGCATATATGCATAAAAAATTCAAGGAGTTAAAACCCACATTATTATAAATACCAAAAGCTGATCATTAACTACTCATATGCTTTATTCTTGTACTTAGTACCATTATCAGTGGAGCCCTTAAATGGGTCATAGTAACTGCTATGTAACTGTCAACATATAAAAACTCTTAGAAAAATGGACAGTGTTCTAAACTCAGAACGCTTTAGCTTTGCCTTTGCAGACACATATTCCCTTCTTCATTGACAAAAATTTATGGGGGAAAAAAAAGAAATTTAATAATAATAAAAATGTTTTGAATAAATATTCACAGGAAATTACTAAATGGGAACATGCTTGCTGCCAGCTGCTCAGCTGGTAGACCTGTACCACTTGCTTGTTCCTGTCATTTCATTCTTTATTCCTTTAGTTATTAAATCCATCATAGCCTTTCATGTTTCCTTTACTGGACTAAACATTCAGGGAGTAACAACCCTAGAGAACAGTGCAAAAGGTGGGAGATGCAACTGCACATAACAGCTTTATTTTGAGATCGAAGACTGAAAAAATTATTTTGTTTAACACATAAATTATGCATCATAGGCCCCAACAAACTTAGGAGAGCAGGACAAATGAAACTTGGAAGAAAAGTGTCCCATACACAGTGTTTTGTTGGGCAGCCCTTCTAAGAAGTTAGGATTTTATCCATGACAGCCCATGCTTTGAACTTGAAGAGATAGCATGAATTTTTATTTTTCTCCAAATACAACTTTCACAATAAAAAGCTAACCTCAAAAACTGGAAGGCAATAAAGTTAAAAAAAAAACCAGAAACAAAACCCCAAAAACCCAGCCCCTAAACAACATCCACCCACCCTCCAACCTAGCAGCCATTTATTTATTTGTTGAATTTTGATAATGGAAAACTCATTACCATATTCTAAAAGTTTCCCTACTCTAAACTACAAGATAGAGTACTATGTTCTGAAAACCAGTATAGCCAATACTTTCAAATCAAAGGAAAACCATGAGAACAGCAGTGATGAGCATGACTGTACCATTTGAGCAGAAATAAAGAAAAATAAGTTTAAAACATAGTGTTTAAACATCTACTAGTTAGCCTCGCTTACATGAATTTAAAAAAAAAAAGAAAAAAAAGTTTTCCAATTTTATACATCCTCTTTTTCAACCAGGTACATTTAATTGCAACCAGCAGGCACTTCACCAAAACGCAGTATTTGCAATCCCCATCTCTTTAACCGAGAGAGATTACTTTGGCCTCAGTATTGCTATATTACAATTTTTCTGCTTCAGAACATGCAGTTCATACATTTGACAGTTTTACTGCCGTAGTCGATGCATTCTGGCCCAATACACTCACAGCAGGCGTTGTGAAACCATCGGTATTTGGAAGCTCCCATGGACTCGCAAGAGATCTTGCACTGATGTATTGACATGCAGTCATCAAAATACACCACAGTACACATGTGTTCTAAACCAAGAGGGGGAAAAAATTTGGTTTAAAAGGTCTTGAAGTGTTTTTAAAGGTTAGTTAAAAATTAGTTAAATGCGCAGCTTTAGAAGTATGATTGCAAACCGACAGGACTATGAGGCATAAGGAAAGAAAGGTGACAGTAAAAGCAGAGAGGCAAGGCAGAGAGACAAGGTAAAATCTATCAATTTCAAATTTTCAGCATCTACAACTCAACCTGTTTTCTGATCTCCTTCTGGATTAATTTACTTCTATATTCACAGGCAAGAATGATTTCAAGTTTTGTCCCCCAGTTATGTGAGATATCTTCTAAAGCAAAAGGATGAGCTATGCCAAAATTACAAGCAGGAATATGTCCTCTGAAGGTAATATGCTACCACAAAAAACTTCAGGTTTAGAGAAGTTATTTAAAAAAAAACATCAAAACCCACTTATTTGGATGTAAATGTTTCTTTCTCCCCCCCCGCTGAACTCCACAATAATCTTTAGCCAGATTAAATCACAGACCTAAAGAATCCTGTTTTCATCAGCGTGAAACTCAACACTTTTTTGTTCCCTTATTTTTAGCAACACCACCAGCTTCACTACTAATCTTAAGAAACCCCTTCTGCCTAAGTGTTGACTTCATGCTTCTAACACCCATGCAATTACCTGAAATGCCATGAAGTTTGGTGTTGCAGCATTAAAATGGAGCTAAGGCGTTCACCACAACTATAAAATAAAACCATCCTCCCCCTCAGTCCACTTCCAATTCTCCAAGCTGACAGATTCCACCATCTTTCTTCTGTACTGACCAGGTGATTATACCATAAAACTTTGTTCATCTTCCAAAGGACCATGATTACATAACATTTACCCAGAGCATAACTTGGCACACTTTGGGGGAAGCACAACTGGCAGCTGTCTGGAAACATGAATGTCTCACTCACACACAACAAACCAACTGGCAAGCAGGAGATTTCAAAGGGCTTTCTAGCTTATTACTACTCATGGTGCACCTAGGAGAAACCCACTAATCTACATTCCAATGTGGATTAGAAAAAAGTAATCCAAACTTAAATGGTAAATCAAGACGGTAGGTTTGCTTTGGGGTTTTTAATGACCAATTTTGACCACCGTCAAATTATTTTACTACTAACAAAACAGCTGCAAGAAGGTTAGAGGATGTGCTGCCATCCCACTGAAAGCAACAGAGTATTCACTGCCTTGGTCAGGATCCAAACTGATGTACATGTCTTGCAGACACCATATACAGCACACCACGCAATAGGGATCTTGAGGAGGAAAGGCAGACCCAGAGCTGAAGCAGTTTCTGCTCCCAGAAAAGCTGTGCTGCAAGTAAAGCTGCAGTTGTCAAAAAAATCCTGCAGTACCTGAAGTACTGCTGGGAACGTCAACGAAGTGCACTGTGGCTGTGTAAGTCCTGTCCCATTCTTGGCACTTCTATTTCTGTAAACCCTTCTAATATATCTTGAGGCACAGCAATAATTCCTCTATTCCAGAGGAATAGAGTTCTCAGAGAACAAAACTTCTGCTGGAAACAACCAGCATATCTACAGCTTCAGTAAGGACGTTTGATCCACAGAGAAGAAGAGGAAAGCTGAACAGAAGTGTATGCTATGGTATCGTGTGCAAAGAGTGATAGGTATACACCTGAAGTGTTCAGCCAAGGCTGAAAAGTAGTAGGGAGATGCAGCTACCATAGCCTCAAAGGCAAGAAGACATCCAGAGGCCAGACAGCAGCTCCAACTTTTATGGGGAATGCACAAGGACTTGGCACAGTGAAAAAAAACTCAGATTGCCATGGTCCCAAGAAGGAGCACATACCATCCATTCCCCAAAGGCCCAGATATTCCCAGGTATCTGTTCCCTTCGCTCCTCACAGGAAGTTTTCAGTGGAAGGGTAGGGAGGAGAAAGTAGAAGCATGTCTCCAGGCAGTATTCCTCATGTCCCATCAGTCATCCAAGTCAGTGCTGGGGTTCAAGCAGAAGAACCTTACAGAAGCCTCTGTTGCACATTACTCATACTCTTTATATCCTTTTGCTTAAGCTCTATTCAGTCCTTTGATATCTTTTTAGTAGTTTTCTACTGAAGTGTAACTACATTAAGTTTGACCTTAAATTCCGTACATAGTCATAGAAGGTGTCAGCTGGAGGCACGGAGCCTCTACCTTGAAACAGGCACTCGGGGCTAATCTAGAAGGATTTCTTCCTGCAAAATCACCTTTTGGGTGCCATCTCCACCTGACTGACCTAGTCTCTGGATAAGCTTGAGAAGGCAAGATGATTCATGGCTATCTCCAGACTGGAGTGAAACAGCTCTTTAAAGGAAGCAACCATCCAAGGGGTTGCCAGAAGTGCTCGCTGCTATCTGTTGATCACAGCACTCCAACTTGCAACACACAAAGGAAAGCCTAAGGTAGTTCAGGGAAGCTTGTCAGGAAAGCTGTGCACACACTGAGGTGTGCTAACTGCTCCCAGCACTTACAGGCTGTCTTCACACCAGAGAATGTCCAGTCCCTTCTGCATAAGGAGACATCTGTGCTCACTTCATGTTAACCTCATCTCTGACAGCCTGAGCAGTGTTAGCACTGCTTCAGAAGTCCTGGCGAAGCCCCCAGTTCACCAGCTAATGCCAGCAGAAACTTGATATAAACTTCCTGGAGAAGCAGAGCCTGTGATTTCTAGAATGTAAAGTTCAAAGACACTGAACTGAGAGACATATCTCAGGGTAAAGGAGGCCAGAGGAGCAGCAGCACCTGGCCTATGATTCTGGCAAAACGAGGTGGCATCAGTCAGCTCCTGTGAGACTGCTGGGACTGATCTCCTGAACCACTCTCCCAGCACCAAAGCCAAAACTCAACCTTATTATGATGGCAGCAAACAACCAAGGACATTAATCTTGACTGACTGTAGAGTGGAGAAGAAAGTTTATTTCCACCTGCACACAAGTCAAGAGGATAGGTTCTCAAGGACCAATACAAAAATGCTGCAAAGAGGAGAGAGCAGACTGCATGTGGCAGGCCAGAGCCATCAGTAGATCCATCTGATCTCAAGTAGCTCTTGTAAGCAGCTGGAGGACATGCTCCATGTATATGCTACTAAATTGTTTCCAAAGTCTTGCTCACTGAGAGACTTGCCAAGTCTGAACAAGTCAGATGGGCCAAGGTGCACTTCGTTTGTCTCAGGGCACTCCTAGTCCCCTCCTCAGCAGTGCCTCTGTGCTCATGTAGAGGCTGAATTACTGAAAGCAGGAAAGTTCCTCCCCTCAAGCACTAAATCCTGCTCTATACGCTGCAGAGAGAGAGTTACACGGGGAAAAAATGCCTACCTACAGGCTCAGCTGGGATCTTGGAGAGTATTTAAATTGTTTCACAAACGTAATTACAGAGTCACCACTTGGCTCCTTCAGTGTAGATAAAAACAATATTACTTAGTGCAGTAACAGCTTTCTCGTTTGCATTTTGCCAATTTTCACATGCTAAGGACCACAGACTGCAGGTGCAGGGAGGGAGACGGATGCAGCAGCAAACTTTTTTCCTGGAATATTAGTTTCTTACCTTTTTCCCCCTCACACTTCATACTCAGTGAAGGTTGTCTAGGGGAAACAACAACCAAGTCTAAATTAAAAATGAACAGAAGAAACTACCAGGCTTTGCTATAAAATTATCTGTATTGGTGTAATATAGAAGAATTTAGCAACTCAAGAGAACCTTCACAGTTAATGATAATTCGCTGTATAGGACCTTTGGAGTTAAATGTGCTGTGTAACTTCAGTTGTCTGCTGGCCGGTTTATTGGTAGCTCTAAAAGTTCTTTAAAAAGGCAACTGTCCAGCAGTCATACCATTTTATCATAGAACACTTTGTGTTGAAAGGGACCTTAAAGATCATCTAGTTCCAACCCCCCTTCTGTTGGCAGGGACACACCTTCCGCTAGAAAAAAGACTAATCTAGTGCAGTAGCAGGAAGAGGGGAAAGTGAGAACAAGGAGATTTACCTGCAACTGAATATGAACAATCAATTGAGATGATCTACTACTTTTGGACAAGTCAATTTTATGTCAATCAGAATTTATAAAAAGAAATATTTAAAAAAAATAATCTTCCTAGACTACCTACAGAGGTAGATGTCTCTTCACTGGATTTCTAGCTCTCCTCTCCCTGTTGCACTGGAGGGGAGCAGAATTGCAGAGCAGACACCATCCCCTGTGTCACCAAGCAGTGTAAGACGGAAACCCTTAACTACAACACAGATTTTGTTTTATCAATTGCCAAAAAATTATCTAGTTCCCCTCTCCCCCTCGCCAACATCCTGTCATCATCTGAAACAACTAAGCTTATTTAAACCTCTGAACTCACAGTTCAGAGCTCTGAGGGTATCAGCTAGGAGTAAAGCAAAGAGAATGAAGTAGAAATGTAGCTCTAGATTAATAACCATCGCAATCCTCTCTGAAGTAGAGGCTCGAGTGCCAGAAACAACTGATACAAAGAACTACAGCAGCTCCAGCAGCGCATGCATAACTTTGGCAGCTAAAACATTACAAGTCAATTCACAGGAGGAAAGGGAAGACACTCATTAGGAAAATAACGGGGAAGTTCAGGGTCTGGCGGCTGGGTTCAGAGTAGGCTGGGGCAAGAAAGGAATGCTTTATATCCCACCGCAGCCCACCTCCTCCCAGATCCACAGCCCTCCCAGGGCTGGTGGCTCCTTGCCACTCAGGCACAAAGCTCGTGGTTCCCATGGCTGGTGCTGCTTTTCCTGGCACTTACCCAGAACTGCATCAAGCAAGTCTGGCACCCTGGGCCAGCTTAACGGCAATCCCTGGGAGAACGCACAGTAAAGCTAAAATCAGAGCTGTGTTACACTACGTGACAAGGGGTATTTGTAAGCAGAGCCTTTCCAAATTTCGAAATGTATTCCAGAAGATAGCACAGAGACCACTGTCCCCCTACAAAATCTACCTCTGGTTAGCCCCTCTCCCTTTAAAGGCCATGCCATCAGCTGCTGCCAGCACACCATGTTGGAGGGAAGCATGCAAGGAGCCACAGAAGAACTGCAAAATGGAGGAGGCACAGCACTGTAAAGAAAACATAAGGCATCTGTGTTCCTGCTCACAGGAATATTCTTTCAAATCCTTGACTGTCACAGCCCTGAAGACAACTGCTTAGCAAGTCACCTTAAGGGTATCTCCATTTGCAAGACCTACCCTCAAGCCTAGCAGCATTTTTGGGGAGAAGGAAAGGGTAAAGATGTGGTCTGTTTCTCCTGCTGCAGGCTCTGCTTGTGTTTACTGCCACTGAGCACACATACACATTCACAGACCCTCCCTCTCTTTCAGTGGTTCTTCTAACACTTGCCAGCTTGTTAAAGCAGTGACCTGATTGTGTGACTGCACTTTGCATGGGCAGAAGCCATCAGGCTCCAGGAACTTCCTTGGCTTCCTCGCTGTGCCCATTTTCACAAGGGTCTTCAGCCTCTGACCTACTACCCCTCTGCCTTTTGATTATGGGTTCCCCAATGAACTCAGCGAAACAGTATTAAAAACAATGCTACCCCATGGCTCACACAACATCCAATACAATTCCCCAACTGTCCTGCTTCCACTATAATAAACATCAACTGACCAAGGCGCAATGCTAATTTTTCTTTCCACCTCCTCTGTTCTCAATGCTCAAATCATCAATGCTTTTACTAGCAAAATTAAATATGACTTTCGAGAAAGCAGAGCACTGCAAAGTTATCTACATTGTGACCAAGAAAAGAGATTCTTCAGCAGGCTTACATATTTAGATACTTAAAAGTATAGAAATAGGATGTGGAAAGTAATTTTCTATCTTTTCCAGTTCTTCACTGGTCACTAAGATGGAGAAGGCATAGCAAGTGATTACAAGAACAGTTCTGACATTTATTTCTGTTTTAAGTGTCTGCCGAGGCCTGAAAGCCAGTGGCATTTGGTAACTATTTCCAAATATAACTGTTGTTTTTGGACTGTCATCATTCCAGTAAGAGCTCTCTCAACCTAATCTCTAATATGTTCCTAGTAAAAGAAATGAAGGAGGCTTTTGACTAAGAAAAAAATGCAGTGTTATGTATTTGTGTTGTTGAACTCAAAACTGCTCCACACCCTTGAGATGCAATTCAAATTCCAAGTTTAATCCAAAACTATCATTAGCCCATCCTGTTGGTACAGTAGTAAAGGACTGTCAGGGAACAGCCATCTGGGTTGCAGTACCTAAGTACAGTGGGATATATTAAAGGCTGTACTAAACATTTTTTTTCCCTGAATTTAATTTATAACTGTAAGTACTGTAGTCTTTGCACACAGGGCTTTTTGTGGCTTTCCATTTTACATGGCTTTATACATTATTCTCATAACAGCAAGCAAGCATTTTAATAACATCAAAGACATATGAATGAGATGCCTTCTGACCATCTGGTTTCCTAGTTCTGGAATTAATTTATTTTTCTAATGTGCCTTAGCCAAAGGAAATTAGAAAAGTTGCCATTACGGTTCCATTTAATCAACAGCAGTCCTACTCAGAAACACAACTAGGTCAATGGTTCACACTGGTATGGAAAAGCAGCGTGTCCATCAATTAGGGTATCTTTTATTGATAAGATAAAAGGGCCATCACAATAGCAACATATGGGTTTATGAATATTTAGCGTGTGTTGGGAAGGAAGCAAGGCATTAATTGTACTAATAAAACAGATCAGATGCTCTTTTCCCCCTATTAAACAGCAATTTCACTATGAACTGTTCATAAGATTCTTTAAAGTCTGACGTAATGATTTGCAGGGCAAAATGTTTCAGGTTTAGTATGGAAACCAAGAAACAGAGAGTATTTTTCTTACACCACTGTCGACACTACCTCAAACTTCTCATCTTCCCCCAACCGAACCACAGCAAACAATATTCTGAAGTCTGTCCTCTAAACTGACGGTAGGAGTATAAAAGACTTCATATAAAATAAGAGGAATGAATCTGTAAGTTGAACCCCTACCACCAAGTGGCTTATTTTGAAGACAGTCTGTCACATATCCTTCCTTCATCAATCTTTCTGATCTTGCTTAGGTTTACTATTAATCCTGGATTTCATACAAAACATCGTTCTAAAGATGTCAAGTTATGCCAGCTCAGATGAAAGAAATAAACAACTTTATTTCCAGATATAAGTGCTTATGGCATGTGGCTTTCTCAGAGCTCTTAAGCCATGTTTCGGTTGCCTACCTCTGCACTGATACATGGTTTGGATTCAGTTTCTGGTCTGTCCTGTCTCCTAAGCTACAGGTAACTGTTTCTAGGTCAGAGAACATACATGAAACAACATGAACAAACTGCCTCACGCCACAGGAGTAATTACAGAGATAAACTCACGTGGTTCAGTGTCTCCTAAGATCATCAGTCATTTTAACACCATCTTCCACGTTCCTCAACAACTTTGCCTCACTCCTTCTGTTACGTCATGCTCAAAATTAGGCTGAACCTTTCACACTTTCTTATGGGAAAAGAAGAAGCGAGCACAGAGAAGCATAGGATATGCACCGAGAAGGCTCCTGGAAGAGACAAGAGGAGATGCTAGGGATTTAGACACTACACTCATTACCTTTGTCACTAGAGTAAGGTGTGTGGACATTGTTGTTTGGAACAGAGACGTTCTGATGCTGTGGCTGGTTCACTGTTTCTAAAAAGGAGACGAGGTTCTCGTGGTGTGACAGTTCTTCTGCCACAGGGAAGGAAACAATATTCCAGTTCAGCTGAGTATCCCCTTCTGTCAGTGCCCGGAAAAGGGAAGGAATTGGTTCATGCAACTCCTCAACAGTGCTCTTGGATGTTGGAGGTGTGTCACTGTAATTGCGAGGATTGCACATACCTGCAGAGGAATGAAACAGTAAATTACACAGAACTCCCTAAGCTCTTCTTCTTGAAACAGGCAGGAATATTTTGAGAATTAAAATTGCCTCTTTTTTTGCTGAACAGAACAGAACTCTTTCATATCTATCCCACCCTCAGCCCAATAGCAGAAGTGCTATCAAATACAGCAGGACAAGCTTTCCATAACTGCAGGTTTCGTATTGCTCAGACTTCTACAAAACACACACTGTGACTTGTGAAAAGAAAAACCTCATCTAAACAGCACTTTGCTTCCCTTTTAGTGTTAGCATTACAGCTTAGAAAATGGATGGTTCAGTGGAAGGTTTGTTTTTCCTGGGAGAAGAGACAAAGCACAGTATAATCAACAGTAGCATAAATCTGGAATGCAAGGTAGGACTGAACAAAGGGAGTATCTTGACAAGTCTGAGGTACGTGAAACTTTTGATCACAATTCAAGTATTCCATCTTATCTGCTGCAGCAGTGCACCAGATCTTTTTAGTCGCCTGCCAGAGATGCAAAGATCACTAACAGGACAGAGCGTGAGTCTGGATTACTTTGCTTGTTTAGAGACAGCCAAGATGAACTTCATTTTCCTTCTTAGCTGGAGGGGTCACAACAGGCAAAATACTCATTTTAAGGCTACCTCTTCTTTATTTTTCAATGTCTTCTGCAGTATCTTTTTTGAAACTTTGTAATATTTTTTCACTTTGCAATTGCTACAAAATGTTTTTGTGATGCAATGCAGGTGCCATTTTTTCATTAACCATTTAAGCACTAACATTTATTACTAGCAATGAAACTGAAGGGCATCTCAATTAAAGTCCAATCCATGGAAACAATCAAGATTAAAAAGAAAATTTATATCTGCATAGGTATTTTAAACTCAGGAGCCATAAAACACTATTAGAAGTCACCTGTCAAGAGACAGGCAAATCCATTTTCCTCATGTACATCTGGATATCATTTTGAGTAGTTTCACAGACAGAGGTTTAGAGAGCTACAGCTGCAAAGCACACCAGTTCTTGATGTATAAAAGTGATATGGGACATCAGTGTTCGAAGTCTACCTGCCTCACACAACCAGAGAAGTATCTCCTGCCCAGTAGATCCACTAGGACTCCAGCTTCACAAATAATTGAGTTTAACTAGAGCCTTATACAAACCCATAATCTTCTCAACCTAAGTAGACGGATTTCCATAATGAACAAAGCAGAGGGAAGTTTGTCCATGATGATTAGCATGAGATCTAGCAAATCTTAAGCAAGTGGTTAGCATTACCAGCATTTGGTAATAGGAATGCTCCACGACAGCCTGCTCCTATAAAAGGATGAGCCAAGTACAGAGTAGGAAAAATATTAAGCTTCTTTTCCAAACAACATCAGGTCACACTAAAAAATAATTCCACTTACACAAACATCCTACTGTAAATGATTGTTTTCCTACTCCTCTCAATTAGGTTTGTTCTTCATGGACTTTCCTGGACTTAACTGCTTTAATAAGAAATTTCTATCCCTGCCTTACCACCTTTTAATAAGCATTAATATTAACCATACTTTAAGAAGGACTGTATTAACCATACAATTGTAATAAAGGATGCCCACATGAAAATCAGTTAGGAAGGTGTCAGACGAGGTAAGAGTTTTGTACAGATACATCGACGGATGTATGCTTTAGTTGACGTCATTGTGTTAATGTTGTGAAACAGAAACCAGTGGGCCTTTCTTGACCTGTCAGACCAGACCTCTGCCAGGTTGGATTCAGAAAATAAATTTCACTGATAAGAAGGGAAAAAAAATGACATAAAGATTGTTTATCAAAATCCTGCAGAATATGTAGAAGTTTGTGTGCATATCAATGCAGTATGAAAATACTACCTTAGGATGGTACCAAAAAACCATTGCTCATAGTTTAATGGGCAAATGCTCATCCACAAAGATCCTTCACTCTTACTGGTTTTAAAAGCATTTGAATTATAATAATATTTATATATAGTAAATATTATAAAATAACAGCTTTGGTTAAAATGAAAATAAAAACGTTTAACTTATGAGCAACTTGTAAGGATCAAACATGTCTAAACTACTGCTTTGAAATGGAGGAGAAGTTGCAGAAATGGGCTGTCAAAATGATGGCGCAGACAAGCCTTTACACAAGGGACTAGAAGAGCTTAACTCAAAGGGAATGAGGGACTTCTTGCTGTTCTCCCTCCTCCAGCTTGTTTTTCCCTGTCAGAGAAGGGAGAGAACAAACACAAAACATGGGGGCATCAACTGAGCATCAATACAGTTAGTGGTGAATGATAGGAGGTAATTCCTGACCTCCGGGCAGACATGATCTGAAAGACATAACAATCTATCTGCTTTTACATTAGACATGATCAACTTATAAAAAACTTAAATATCAGCTCAGGTATCAGCAAAGAGCTGTGTATAGGGAGTCAGGTATGGCATAATTCCTGTTTCCCTATTTGAACAAGGCTGCAGCAAGGATGACCGTACACTGAAGAGAAGAAGAATAGGACGATGCCATAGAATCCAAAAAGGTCTGAGGCACCCAAAGAATCATCAGGAGAAGTTTTAGTTTACTCAGTACTGGGAAACTGAACCTGAAACCTTGTTAACTCCTGTTCTGGAAAACACTATGGCAAAGAGCCACAGAACAGTGAGTCAACTGCAGATTTATAGAAAGAAGCTCGTGTGTGGACTTCACAATCCCAAGAGGTAGGTTCTTCCTCTCCCTAGAGATCAGTACACTATGCCTTGCTTTCTACAGCAGATAATGATTCTAAACTAGGGAAATAAACCTGCACTGAAAATGGGCATTTTGACACTAATCACCTTCAGGAATTCAGAGAAAATCAATGTAGAAAAGCTGAGAACAGATACAACACTCAAGATGCATCCCTTTCATGGAAGCCAGGATTTTGGATAGCAGCACAGGGAGACTTACAACCACCACGGGAGGATGAAGCTTTCGTTACATTTAAAACAAGAAACAGAATTAGAATGCAACCTCTTGAAGCAGGGACAGCATTCAGTTGCAAAGATATGGACACTGAACACTACCTGTCAGCAGCAATGTGTTCTTTTTAAGACTATCATCCAGTCCTACAGTAAGACCTCATCTGCTTCTTTTTTACCCTTCACAAAGAGCTCTTGTTGCAAATAAAAGAACAGTGAAAACACTGGGCCATGCATATTTACTAGTAGTCCCAACTCAATCCTAAAGGTGTCCCAGTGCTGTACCTGTCAATGCACCCTTTTCAGGTAGAAACCTTCACACAGCATCCAACCCCACAAAGCAGGCACTGTGGAGTTTCCTCAAGATGACAATTCAAATGGGAGTTTTATGTTTGAGAGACAAAATTAATAAGCAGCTATTTAACAAGCAATACCTGGACTACTGCCACTCCCAGCTCCATAGAGCAGACACAGCCTTCAAATGTTTGGGTCTCCACAGTAATTTATTCCATACCCGAACAACGAGCGGTAAGATGCTTAAAACACAGATTCTGTCCCAGTGTTTTACTTCTCTTTTAAGACGGTGAGCTCAGCATGTGGCAGGAGAAAGCAATGTAAAAACCAGAAAGTCCCCCAAAAAATGCAAACTTACCAACACAGTCACAGCACTCATCCCAAAGTGTGCCCAGGCAGAGCATACACTCCTTACAGCAGGAACAGTTCCCTTCCCCAGGGCGGCACTGACACAGCTCCTGGAATCAACAGACACTCATTACACTGCAGCAATCCCAGATGTAAAATAACTACACAGCAGAGTGATTTTTCCTCAAGCCACAACTCAAATTAGGGCATTAAAAAAGCTTAGTACACTAATACAGTGATTAAATGGTGAAACGGCTCCAGCCAAAGAACCGATCTGAGTTTACAAAAGGCTCTTTTGCAAGTTTGCCTTTTTTTTTTCTTAAAGGTGACATTCTGAAGACAAATCTGAAGTCAGCATTTAAAAGACAAAAAATCCCATTCATGGGAAAGGTGTGTGCACTTCTGTGCATGCCTAAATCTACAAGTTCTTTGAATGTTTTCCCCATCACAACAGGAAATTCAAAGAAGGATGCTTCTTTATATATAAATAGTGAGCGTACATTATAATTTAGCTAAAAAAGAAAGCTACTATAAGCCACATGTGCCTACTCAAGACATGCATGATGTCTACCATCACACCCATCCCTGGATTTTAAGAGGAACTTACCCAGTTAAGTCGTCTGACCACAGGATTTTCTGCATTGCCAAATGCTTGTTACACATCACTCTCTGCAACATTAGCGATGAGATCTTTCCCCCCCACCCAGGTCTAGATGATTCATTTTTGCTATTATGAAAACAACCTTACACTTCGTCCCTCCAAATCGACACCTTGGGATACCTACAAGACTTCTAGAGCCTCTAGAAAGTGAAATTACCTACACACGTATTTTTCTTTAACCATTAATAACCTAAAAAGATGGAAAAGGCATGGAAGCATAACGACAAATCTTTCTCTTCGTAATACCTAAACCGAAAGGCACTGGGTTAGCATCCTGCTAGAGACACACATTTGTGGACCCCAAAGCATGGAAAAAGCCTACATGGATGAAGGAAGTCTAAAAACCAGGCGGTCTCCTTCCCTCTAGCTCAAATCCATACTAATAATTCTGGTTTGGCCAAAAGACTGTGGCTACATGACAATAATTCACAGCCTTGAATTACATCATAGCGCAAAACACAGACATGCCAAGAAGTCCCTTTGGTTGTCCTGTCTAAGAATTTGGTTTTGATGACGTCTGTCTGACTATCACATTACACACAACTGGGGAGAAAAAAAAATCCCGTTACTGGAAACACTGACCACGGGATCCTTCCACCTCTGGCTTTACTGGAAGGGCCATCAGCAAATCTCTGTTACACACCAGGCCAGGGAGAAGATTATGCCCATCCCTACTCTTTGATCCCGTTATCCAGAGGCAGAGGAGGGACACATTGCAGGAGATGCACATATACAGGAGAGAAAGGCAGGAAGGTGGTTTGGATTGAAATTCTCCTATCCTGGAGTCACCACCCATGGTTTCACCCGAGCTGGGTCAGGGACACCTCTCCTTACAGGCAGACACCAATGTCACCTGCAAAGTGAGTTCACAGTTCACAGTGACTTGTTTGCCCCACTGACTGATCGAGAGTGAACCCCAGCTCCACACACATTTCTGCAATATGCAGCGCTAGTAAGTATTGAATTTTTACTTACAGAGTGGAAAGCTACCAAGATTTATTACTTTTTCATCCTCAAAACTGATGAATGGCACCTATCACTGTTTCCACATAAACTGTGCTGTTTCCAAGTAAAAGACGAAAAACAGGCTGATTAACAAAATATATACATTTTTTCACAACAGGAGACAGCACAAACTTAGAAGGATGACTTATATGAATGAATGCATTTCTAAAATATTTATCTTACCATTCAATAAACAGATTTTGTCAGCCTTTAGAATAAAAAGCCTGAATAAAACAACTTTACAAATAACCACGAGTACTGTTACTTTGGCCAGAGAATAATATTAATATATATTAGCATTAAAAATATCCAATTTATTCTTCAACAGTAAAACCAGGCAAACAGCTTTTACTTTTTAAAGACGCCAAGAAACTAGCATGTGGGAGGAGGCAATTCTCACTAAACTATTAAATGTAATGCATGAATAGAAGCCAGAAATTTCACTAAAGTCAAGTTGTTTCAGTTTTACGGAACAATATTCTCAGAGAATTAAATGTAACCTTAAATTCTGCACTTGCAACATGTTAACAAAAAATTCTGCTTTGCATCTATGCGTGTAAGCACTGACTTGGGGACAGCATCATTACACCTACCAGTATTGTAACAAGTTTGTTTTTACAGGAAGGGCTTAAGAGCAATGCAATATTTAAGATTTGTTAT
Organism: Eulacestoma nigropectus; assembly: GCA_013397775.1. Taxonomy (NCBI): domain Eukaryota; kingdom Metazoa; phylum Chordata; class Aves; order Passeriformes; genus Eulacestoma; species Eulacestoma nigropectus. The sequence continues at coordinate 6,481,254 of VZTE01005045.1, read as the reverse complement.
TGTTGTTGGGGGGGGTTATTTGTTTCTTTCTTTGTTTTTTATTATTATTTCTTTATTTTGAACTTGGAGGGAGAGGAAGGAAGAAAGAACAACCTAATTAATTAGTCTTCTGCCACTTTGGGGCAATAGTTGTATGTTTTTCCATATATCTGTTTGCACATCCATGGTTTCCTTAACCAGTTTTGAGTCCTCCTGCCTGACTCATCCACACTGGATACTGGTACAGGATACATCTTTTTAAATGCTTACATGAGACGTGGGTGAAGCGAGGCAGAATAAGGAACGTTCCTTGTTGATAGCTGGGGGTGGTGAGGCGTCAGTGGAAGAAAATATTACTCATAAGTCAACTTGGCAACTTCCCAAGCTGAACTACTGAAGGTGCATCAGAGAACGTATTTTGCTAGGCAAGAAATAAGCCTCACAGTTTAAAAATACAGTCTTAAGTAGGAAGTAGGCATGTTTGTACAATAAAGATACTCCTGCTCCAGAGAGCAAACAAAAATTTTTAGAAGATGTTTAACATCTGTGGTTTTTTTCAAAGCTTTCTTGAAATTCCAGAGAATATTTTCTTGGTGCAGGGAGAAGCAAGACCTGCAGGCATTGGAAACCTCTCTGCAAACTGGAAGGAGGAGTGAAAGAAAGAGAGCTTCTTTTTCCTAGAACAGTTTAATGACAGAAAATCTCCTGGAAGTGAACGAACCAGAACTGTTTTGTTAACCCAACTGGGTTACGTATTGCAGCTACAACATGCACACTGAAAGCAATTTTTAGATGCCGAAGCCCTGAAGTTAAGGAGTGGCATTTATTTCATACCACAGGGCTAAAATGTCTTGGAAATCCTTTCAGGCTGACAAGTTTGTACACAAGATTAACAGGAGGTGAAGAAGACAGATAGAAAGAGATTTTAATTGGAATGATACCACACCAGCTGAGGTGGCTGCAGGTCTGTAGAGTTCGAGAGAGAAAATCCTGTCTTCTCCACAAAACAACCCCTCTTTAAAAGGATCGTAAACCCATGCCTGAATTATAACACCATTTTCCTACGCACAGCAAAAGCTTAAAGGACTGTTGCAGATGAGGCAGCAAAGCTCAGCTTCCAGCCCAACACGGACATTCCATCCCAGCCTGACTCCTGCTGCGAGCTCTGCACCTCAAGAGCCAACCTGGGACTCGCCTCAAACTCATTTGCTATGAACAATTGTGGGAACATCTCATCCTAGAGGTTTCTGCCTTCAAGGATTTCCTCCATGTTGCAAGGACACAATATGCGCCTCCCCTCCACCCAGCGAGCATAACTGGCCTTTTCATCTCCTCCGCACATGGAAACATCAAAACAACCCACACGGCCAAGTCAACAACAGATGTGCTGCAATAAACACTGTGTGCACCCAGGGCTCCACCTGGAACGCACAGCAACAGTCGCTCATGGACTTCAACACCCCAGTCCCAGGGACAGGGGAAGGAGCTACGGACAGAGCCTTCAAGGGAACTAATTCCGTGGACTCATTCTCTACACTCCCAAGTCTTACCACAACTCCCTCAACAACTACAGGAAGCCACAAAGTTTCTTAGCAAAGGCTGAGCTTATGCAGAGAGATGCCTCAAGCAATTTTGTTACAGGTCTTTACTTATGGAAAAAAGAGGAGTACCAATGAAGCTAGAGCCCAAGATGCAAAGGAAAGCTGAATCCATGTGAGTTGTTGATCTCATGCGCTGTTCTGGATCTAACAAAATAAATATTTATGTAGGGACCACCCTTAAGCAGAGCAGCTCCTAAGGAGTGGCAGTAATGACTGTGCTGACTTCTAGCCATGCTGGCAATAATATTTACGTTAACTGTATGCTTTTTGAGAGAGCAGGTCTCTTGTGTCTTTGTCTCCAGGACAGACAGCCTTGCTTTCTGCACACAGATGCAGATGACAAACATTCACAATCTCTTTGCTCCCCCAGTTGTCTCCGAGTGACATTATCTTGGTTTCAAGGTATGGATTTTGCCAAACTTGAACAGCGATGAAAGTCGGTGTGAGAGAAAAATGTCATGCTATAGTCAAGCAACCTCCCTCACCATGGTATTTTATTTTTAAGTTCAGATTTCTCCAGAAGAGTTTAGAGGGGAAAAAAACCAAAACATGGATATACTCTACTTGCATACCTATCCAGGAAAGAACATGCATCTCATATACCAGTGCAGCGCTTCTGCCACAACAGCACTGAAGTTTTAAAACAAACAAAAGAGCCAAGAAGAAAGATGACAATTGCTTTAAGTCAAAGCTTTAGGATACTTCCTATCCACAATCAGACTAGTCTGACCTGATCTGTTCTTCTATAAAGAATGAATACTGACTGGTAAGTCAGGCCTGTGTGCAGGAAGACAGCAGCCAGACAGTGGAAATGAACAGTGTAATTCCCCTGCAACTGCACACAACTCACGCGGCCTAGGCTGCTTTAGGGTCTCAGAGAATTGCATATGATTTTGATATAAGGGAAATGCTTTAAAAAGAGACTCCTCATCACCTGTAGAAAGTAAGAGAGAACACACCTACCACAAGTAAAGCAGCTCAGTGGTTTCTCTGCATGCCCAGGGCTGTGTTGCTACAGAAATGCCAACATAATCCAAGGAAAGCACAGCTGTATGAGCCATTTCCATGCACTGCTGAACCTCAGCCATTTATTGCCAGCTGAGTAAGGCCTCCAGTAGCATTAACTCCACCCCTCCTGGGCTGTGCTCTATTCAGACTAGCTCAAAAAAATAAAGTTTAAATGCTTGCTGTCTCAAGCTTGACTTGATAAGGAGGACATGTCTGTTCTTTCATGGACAGTGGACTCCATCAGTGGCACTAGAAAAGGAGACATATCTTCCCTGTTCTCCCCTTTGCTTACAGCAAAACAAGCAGCAGACCAAGAGTTTCCAGGACCAAAATCCAGCATCTGGACCAACAACTTTCCCTTGAATCAACAAATCTGTACCACGAGATTTACCATTTAAGTGCCATGTACATCCTATGCCACAATTAGCATGTTACTTCTTACAGGTTTCAATCTTAGAGCTGATTTTTAAAAATGCAAGAGAAGGGGCTTATAAGTGCATCAGGCTGTCACAGTGCACAATGTCCAACATGCCAGCAAAACCACTGGAGTTCTGTTTGAAAAGGTAACAACCAGAAGCCTCGTTCTTGCTCCTGTATTTAACAACTACACAGACTGTGGCAGGGCTGGAAGAAGCAGCAATTTCTTTTTTTTACTTTTAAAGCAATGGCAGTGCAGAAGCCAGAAAGAAGATGGTTCAGCCTACAGTCAGTCTTCATTCCACAGGATGGATTTGTGAATCTGGCAAATGTTTTTATTTGTAACCCAGACAAATTTTAAACGGAAGTCAGTGAAATGAAGTAAACATGGAAATGCTTCAGGCCACTTCTGCATCTCTTTTCAGGCTGTGACCATGCATTTACAGAAAGCACACTTGCATGTTACTGCCATATGATGTTTGTGCTCTCTGTTATTGAATTTCCAATCTACAAAGAGGCAGTAGGGAACAGTTGCTTTTAAAGAAGCTGCAGCTGACCACAAGAAGCCTCCTCTTTCAGTCTGGAGTCAAGAAGCATGCTCCATATACCATTACTAAAAAAATACTTAGTAGATACCAGAACTGCTTGCCATTTTGCTAGAAAAGGCCCTTTTGTTCTGCTGCACACCACGCCTCTTAACTCCAGCTCTAAGAAGAGCAACCTGGTCTGACTCTGTTTCTTTCACTGCACAGACATGCAGTGAGTCTAAAACAGCATCTGAATTTAACATCCTTTTCCTACCAGTTCAGCTCCTAAGTATTTGGTTTGGTTTTTAGGCATCTTTTAATTCACTGTACAAACCTGATGTCATGGAGAGCATCAGGCATCAACTCCTCAGCCTCTGCTTGAGATTTAAGGAACTGGACAAATTGCAAGTTAAGGGAAACATCTCAGATGGACATAATCCTTGGCTTGAAAACGTTTCAATTAAAAAAAAAACAAACACGCCCATATAAATATGCACTCGGTATTCTCTATCTATAAAATGTTTGTTAATCTGCATTTATAGGGGTACTAAAAGAGTTATAAACTAACCTCTTTAAAGAGATTCTACTTAACATAAAACACCAGTTATTTGTATCTTTTCAGGACGCAGCTTCAGGACTGTTTTTTGAACACTCAAAAGCAGATAAAGGACACACGACTCGTACCTGTATCAGGCATTTACTGACGTCGCTGGCACAGAGAGCCTTGTTGCAGCCTGCTGATGATGGGATCCACAGCAGGAACAGAAGGACAGTAACTGTGGGCGCCGTGATGTACTGTGACCTCATGTTTCCTGCAGGTGAGCAATTTTCACAAGTTCTTCAACCAGCACTGAAATAAAAACCAGCGACTGAAAAGGCTTTTGGAACACAAGTAAGTTATATTCCATTCCCTCCTTGGAATCCCTTCAATAAATATGAATATTTAAAAAAAAAAGTCAAATTGGGGTACTTAACAACAAACCCAAAACCTCCTCCTCCAGCTAACTTGTTTATACAAAGCTTTCTGCTACTGCACCTTTGGATTAAAACTGCAATACACTTGAGGTGAGCAATCTCAAGTTTGCAGTGCCAAATATGACATCCTGTAAGCAGCGATGATAAAAAAACACCTCAGATGAGAAAACCCACGAAAGGAGACCTAATTTTGTAAATGCCTTAAGTAGACAGATGGGTTTTGTGTAGTGTCTCCTCAGGCTAAGGTACACATAGGTCTGTAGGACCAAGGCCAGACAGTAACCTTTTACAACAAGGTAAGTTGCCCCTGTCATCTTTAATGCAGACAGGCAGTTGTTTTCACATGGACACCTGGATGTCACACAGGCTTTCAAACCAATCACAAAGGTGTTAAGTTCTTTTTAAAAAATATAGACACCGACATTAAAAAAAATAAAAAGTACCAGACACTTTGAACAACGTAACTTTCAAGAGTCAAGCAAGTGTCTGAGGTCAATCACAGACGACGGGCATCTGCTACTTCAAACAGACAGAGGAACTGGGTTTGTTCAAAGCATTCCACCTTTCTCCCTCTGTGAAAACCCAGCCTGTCGGCAGGTGGTATTTGCGACAAATATATCACGATTAGCAGCGTGCCACTGAGTTTTTGCTTGTGCTTCACATATGAACCCGGCCAAAAGAGGACCTATTGCACCAGGCACTGCACCAATACATAATAAAAGGCAGCCCATGTTTGGGCAAGCTTACAGTGAGCCTGTATTGTTCTCTTAAGAGAGAAAGAATGCTAATGGAGCACTGGATTGCTTTCTTTTGGTATCTAGAAATGTTTTTCTGTTTTATGAACTACAAAACCCAACACCCTCAATGAGCAAAAAAGTGGAAAATACGTAAAGAAGGCACGATCTGGACACTGGAAGTCTGCGTCCGATTAGTCCTTCTTACAATGGTTATTAACCGCCTCTGAATCTCGCTGTGCTGGGCACGCCGCCATCTGTACCAAGCAGGGCTGGGGAGACCCCCCTGCAAGAGCCGGGGGCACGCACGGAGAACACGGGATCTTTTCCCTCAGCTGGGAGTCACCGCTTTCCCTCCCTGCTATCCGGAGCCAAGAACGCTTCCTTCCAGCAGCTGCCGGCCCGGACCCGGCGGGTATCGCATCCCGGGCGCGGGAGCCGAGGCGAGCACGCTGCCTGGCGAGGGGAGCGATCCAGGCGTGCTCCCGCACGGCTCGGGCGCGGGGCTGCGTTACATGAAGGGTCCCGAGGAGCGGGGCCGAGCGGTGCCGTTTCCACGCGCTCCCCTCGGATGCGCACCGGGGTCCGGGTGCCCCTTCCCCCCCCCCCCCCCGCCCTCCCCCGCCGCTCCCCGTCCGCC
>VZTE01005045.1:6413416-6474970 GCA_013397775.1 Eulacestoma nigropectus | reverse complement strand
GCAGGCACACAGGCAGCGGGGCGGCCGCGCCGAGCCTCACCGAAACTTTCCTGCTACAAAGAAGCAGCCACGGCTCCACCACCTTCTCCACCTCCTCCTCCCCAGCCACCGGCTCCATCCCTGCGCGCCCCCCGCCCGCTCCCCCGGCGGCGCTCACCGGGCGGCCCGGGCCGGGCACCCCGCGCTCCGCAGGCGGCTCTCGCTGCTCCGGAGGCGGCGACGGCAGCAACCCCGCGCCTCGTCCCACTGCTCCCCCCTCGGCCGCAGGCAGCGCGGAGGCGGCGGCCTCGCATCATCGCCCCGCCTCGGGGCACCGTCAGGCGCCGGGACCCTCCCCCCGGGACCCTCCGCCCCGGCGGGCGGCGGCTGCGCGGAGCCGGGCGGGAGGAGAAGGACGCGGAGGAGGCGGAGACAGGGGCCGGTGGATGGGAGCTGCCGCCGGACAGTGCCTAGCGGGACGGGGGCACGGCCAGGAGACTGCATCCGGAGGGGCTTCTTCAGGGGAGGACGAGGGAACATCCGCCCGCAAGCCGCGTGCGAGCAGGGAGAAATTCGGGGGTCCTGTGGGCAGGACAAGGCAGCCGGGGAAGCCGGGGCGGGAGGAGCGGGGGTCGCGCCGAGAGGCCGCTGCGGGGAGCGGAGGGCGCCGGGGCAGCGCCCCCGTGCCGGAGGGCTGCGGGCAGGGCGGGAGAAAGGGAAGCGGGGGGGCAGCGCCGCTGGAGGCGCCAGCGGGGAAGGCGATGAACTTCCCCGAAGGCTGAGAAGGTGCAGGTGCCCGGTGGACAGCAGGGGCCGCCTCCGATGGGAAGGGACCCTAGGCTTCCCAACAGCCTCTCCCAGGACCTCTAAAACACGGCTGGGCGGCGGCTTTATCCGCCCACGAGCCAAGCTCCAAGGGTAACAAGTTTGGTCCCTAGAAGAAAAACACAAGAGGATCGTGGCTTGGCACCCACAAACTCCGAGTAGCCCTCGGGTGACCCAGGAGACAGCTAGACCCTGGCGAGGGAAGCAGGGCCATCGCGCCAACGAGTTACTACCGTGTTTCGTCTCATCCCTTCTTCCCAGCTCCCGCCGCTCTGTTGAGGGAAATCCACAGCACGGTGTCCTTAAACCACACGAGGCATCATTTCATAAAGTCGGGGAAGAAAAAAAACCAAAAAACCAAAACGGAACAAATCCTGGATTCAAATCAGAAAAGCCAAGAGACCATTATCTATGGGATTGAAACATTTGGAGCAATAAAACTTTTAGTAAGAAGTTGCAATTGAAAAAACTGTTGCACGGAGCCTGATACTGGGAAATCGTCTCTCCTGATAAAAAATACACAGGCTGATGCTAAGAAACATCTGTCTTCAGATGTCCTTACAACATACTGCTAAAATATTTTTCTTGTCTCCTGCATCTCAAGTATTTTTGTCACACACTTCTTTTCTAACACAGCCAAGACTTCTGCAGCCCAGTTTATCTTTTCTGTTCTTTTTGCTACACTCTTAATTACTCCTGTCTCATACTTCTGCCACTTCCAGCCACGTCTGTTACTTTTTACTACTCTAGTAAGTATCTGACAGAAGTAACTTGAACTCACTTACTAGTTAACACCTTGAAGCTTTATCCATATTTCCTCATCTTTTCAAGCAGATAATACAGATTTCTACAGCATTTCAAGATTTTGCAGCTACGTTCAGAAGAATACTTAACTTCGAGAAGAAATATGCCTTTGCCTCAAACAGTTTCAATTCTGAAGGAGGTCAGGAAGATATTCCTGTAATAAAAGCAGGAACAACTTCTCCTTCCACAGGTACCTAACAAATTGAAAGTGAAAAAAAACCTTACAGGGCAGGAACTACATATTAATTTGTGTTACTGTGCTCGAGTTACTATTTATTCTAAACTGGCACTAGCAGTGATGTGCAGATGGAAGGAGCCTGCTGTCCAGTCTCTTGTCCACTGCCCGTTTGCCCTCTGCCCCAGGAAATGCCCCCCAGACCTTCACACAAGCACAAGGAGTAAGTTCTCTGTGGTAGCTCACCTAGTAATGAAAAATCAGTTCAAACCAAGGATTTTATATTTCTTACTCTGAGTAACCAGGTCTCCTGCCCAAGCCTCATATCTTTCAGAAGCTATTTCACAGACATCAGATCCCAAGCATTCCTGAATAAGTTATGGCCTGGAGAGTAACAAATCTTTTTCATGAATATCTGTAACCTCCTCCTAATAAATAATTAACTGTCTCCTCATTAACAGTACTAAGAAGAAAAAAGCATTAAATTTCACAACATGGGGAATTTTTTTTTAACTTTTCCATTGAGCCTCCTTACATATTCCAGGAATGCTAAGGTTTGATGTACGAAGTGTTCCAATATTAAGAAATTCCAAATAACATGACCAATAAAATTTATTAAATATTATATTTACAACTATTCACATATCCCTTCCATAGATTAATATTAAAATAGACAATATACAATTTAAGAATTTTAATTCAAAGGCATTTTGTTGGAAAAAATAGGCTCTATTACGAGACCACCATATAAGAGCAAAAGGGTTTTTTTGTCTTACACAAAAATATTTTCAGTATAGGAAGTCATAGGTATGGCATTACAACAGCAGACTAATATGAAGTATGATTTTGTAAATATTACAATAGTTTAGGTATCAGTTATTGAAGGGAAGGAGTTCAGAGTCCTGTGGAGCATGCAATACAGTTCAATCCTTTTACAGTTGTGGTGATGAAACAAGCAGCTAAATCAAACGCATGCCATACAAAAAGGAACTGCCAACCAGGAACACACTACACTTAATAAAAACGACAACTTTGGTCCAATAAACATTAGACAAAAACAGTTTTACAGTTAAAATATCTATTTTATACAGGTTTGAACATTAATTACAAGACTATTTACATTTGCACAATATGTATAAAATAAATTATTTAAAAATGAAGACAATATTACATCTTTTTCCAAAAAGAAATCTGTACAGTAATTTACAAAACATAATAAGATTAATTGACTATTTTCCTCCAAGTCTTACATTTTCTTCCACAGGTTTTCTCATCATTTTTCTGTGGGAGTTCAACTGCTATTGAAGTTTCATAATACAAAGCTTTATAGCAGATTTTAAGTATCATTTGCTTTTTGGTGGATGTTTTAGTTATTAACAGCTTCCAGCGCTGTAAACTCACCAGGTTTTGTCATCTTTTTCAGCAATAAGCTCTAAAGCTACAGGCAACTCTAAAATACAGATAACAGCAGTTACTGGGAATCCAAACTTAAGACTTCGCATCCATCTTCCGTGTTTGAACAAGAGTCTGTGCCACACTTCTCTGTGGGAACACGTGAATTATTGAGAAAGGTAGTATTCCACAGAATTAAGCGCTCTGTCTCAAAAGAAAAATACCTTTGTGCATCACTGCACCTCAGTCTCTAGCTGTCCATGGGAAGGGGTGAGCCAGACAATGCTGGTTGTCATATGGGTGTCAATTCAAAGTCATCATTAACATCAACAAGAGGAACATAAAACTCCTGAATTTCATAAATGCTGATAGATTTGTAGGTAGCAGGATCAAGCTCCTGCAGTTTAAGCTGCCACTCCAGTCTCTGCACCGCGTTCAGCGCCGCTGCTTCGTGCTGCTGCCTCATCAAAAGGCACGTCTGGTTTGAAATTGAGAACGAAGTTATTGAAGTATTTGAAAAAATATTATTGCAACACGTTTAAACACAGGAAGTATGTCTAAAAGCCTCTCTGGTGATAATAAATAATTTCCCCAGTATATATTTAGAAATTTGCAGAATATTCCATTACACTACATGGCAACAACGGTTAGGGGTTTTTTTTACACCGATAGACCTTCCTTTGTGTTACCTCCACTAAAGCCCATGATACTGCACACAAATCTACTATTTATTCATCTCATCTTCATAGTAACATTAGTTTTTGGTTTTTTTAAGTGGAAAGACAAAGGAATGTACCTTTAATTTGTCAAACTTATCATCAACGTCCTGTAGCCATGACATGAACTGTCTTGCATTAAATCGATCCCTCACTGATGTTTTGCTGTCATCGGTCTGCAAAAACCAAAAATTTATTCAAACTTGATGATTCAATCTTAAACATACTCTAAAACACAAAACCTACTCTGTGGGACATAAACAATCCCACAATCATTGCCTCTGATGGAAAAACAGATTCAAAGTACAAAGGTATATAAAGTATAAATGCTGACCAACACTTCCACTGCAAGCCAGCTGCTCACTAAAAATGGGTATTTTCAGATTTCCTCAAGCTATTTACTGTGTTCTGGTTCTGAAATTTAGAGTGGGAGGCTTAAAGATTTATACCTTAAAGTCTTAACTAATAAAAGGCAGATCCTTCCACAACATTATTGTCTCTCTTTTTAATCTTTAAAATTCAGTAACAAATTAAATCAATATCCCTTGGGGAAAAGCAAAAACATTAATAAAGGAAAACTTAAGCAGCCTGATTTAACTGACTACACAAGTATTGAATGCAATAAAAAAACCTATTTTTACCATCACAATCTCCAAAAGGAGATCAAAAAAAGTGAGCAAGACCTGTCTTACGTCTAGCTTAATGAAATATTTTTTTTTAAAATTCCAACTATTTCATAAGAATTTGGAATGTCACATCTGCTCACTGTGATATACTCTATACATAGTCCTAAAGCCAGACTATACCACCATAACATTTAAATAACCACTGAATACAACAAGCTGCTGTTACTCTTTTAGGCAGAAGACACTGCAGGAATTTGCACACTGTAACAGCAGGAACAAAAAGCAGCCCAACCAAATGTGCAAAGATTGGCCTTTCTAGAGAACAAAATTACTATTTGCTAATGGCAGAATGCATTACGAGACAATGTTTTCTTATGCATCTACATTCTTCCCATTAAACAAATTTAAATCAAACCATCAAGTTGGTAGTATAAAACACTGATTTCAATTACATTAAAAATTTATTTCATAAATTATGTCATAATGTGCTCTGCATTATATGCAATGTAATTTACTAACAAAAATTACCACAGACTGAAACACAAAGCTGTTGAAGTAGGGAGGGGGAAGGAGAGGCATTTTATTACTGCTCTCATTATTATATAGATAGTCCAAAAAAATGGCAATACTTGGGGGGCACACAAAACACCTCAACTTCTCCCCCACCAAAGACGCCTTTTGTTTCACAAAATTCAAATACAGAATCAGCTTACTTAATATAAATTGTAAACTGTTAACTGCAAAAATGCAGTTATATGCACAACTCGCGTATTTCTCGTTTCTAAAAAGCTCAAGGCCTATAAATTGGGGCAGAAATAAAGCAAAGGACTTTGGAAGAGAAAAATCTCATTTTTTCTCTATCAGCTAGATTTACTAAGGAAATGATGGTTTAAAAATTTATCTGTATGAAGCTTAACATGAGACAACACTACAGTCTCCATAAACTATCATCTGTTGAATCACCTCACTGGGCATAGCTCTAGTTTTTTGAAGACTGGGGAAAAATGTAGTAATTGACTGAAGAAATGGCAGAAGCTGTAATAATTCTATAAAGGGCTCCAGAACTAATGGAAAATCTCCCATATGTTGGAAATGTATGTGTTTCATTTCAAAATGCCCAACATCCAATGCATCTACACTTTTATTACACCCAAAACATCAACTTTCCTCCTTGCATTGTGCTTCTCACAGTCACTGAAACAGGTGTCGAATGCTGGTTCCATGTTTGTTAGGTGGAAAAACTGTCCACAAAATACCGACACCATGAGATTATTTTCTCTTAAGAGATACAGCTGCAGCCAACTTTTGAAGGATAGTCCATACAACATACACAGACTGTGAAGCACATTGCTTATTTTATGTTTTAATCAGGACTAAATATCCATACTGAACATGTAAATAACATGGCACAAGCAAATCATATGGACCGTGAAGTCATTTTGAAAAACGTTACTTCATCTGGCAGCATTCAACATTTCACTGTTGGTCATCTGTTTTTTATGGTACAGTTCTAGTGACTGCCCTATACAGAGGAGGAAAAAATAATGTGGATATGTCCACAAAACATTTCCAAATTTCATAAACCAATTTCATCACTTCCCACACTACTGCATTCCATTTATCTGGATTACTGATAGAAATAATCTATGCTGATAATTTCTTTGTTCTTGTTTAAGCTGTATTTGTAAGCTTCATGAAATCTGTTTTTATAACAAAATCAGCAGAGGAATGTTCTTATTTTATCCATCTCGTAATTCCTGGAGGTGAAAGAAAACCAGACATGGTACAAAACAGAAAAACCACGTACATAACACCCATATCCTCCTATTACTGTACACCCAACTGAGCCCCAATATAAGTAACAACCTATAAGGAGCAAAATCTTAATTCTGGGCAAATCAATGACAATTTTGCTATGGGAACAGATTTCTCTCCGAATGCTTGAGTGAGGCTAGCCAGACCTCTTTGTCTGAAGTTGTGAAGGACAAATCTTTACCTGAGCATCCAGAGGCACGTTGTACACCTCAGCATCCAGCAGCACAGTGCAGGCACTGAAGGGCAGAGTTTGATTAGCCAAGGTCCTCGCTGCTCGGTAGTGAACACGTAGAACCTCTTGCTCATTAGAGACAATAAGCTTTTCCTAATTAAGATACCAACATAGAAATAAACATTTAGTAAGTTAAGCATTCATAAAAATGCACACAAATTAAAAAAAATCTTTCTACAGCTTACACTTTTGAACAGTGTAACAAATGGGCTGCTGAAGGCAGGAGGGGTTGTTCTTCTAATCACATCCAAAATTTCAATTTAATGATGCAAAGAGTGTCCCGTGGATGTCAGAACTGAAAACACCTTCTCCTTAGCCCCAGCCTCCACTGACGGCTGCATGCTTCCACTTACTGAGGCAAGTTCTGGCTAATAAGGGTGGTGAAAGATGAAAAGTAGGAGGAGCACAGGGTTGGGATATAGGTTTGTGAGTGTTGACTATATGAAGACTTCTACTCCAGGCACACTGGCCAAGCAAATTGAAGCAGAAATATAATTTGCAGAGTATTTTTTTTTTAAACAACAAGCAGTACTCCCTAAATCCACAGCTGGATAAATATTCTTTCCTAAACTGAGACAAGAAAAATATAACTCACTTGACAAAGCTTGACTTACAGTTCTATAAAGTGGATTTCATTTGAAGAACAGCCTATATGAGCAAAATAACTATAAATATGCACAATTTTTTAAGACACAGAAGAATGTTTGTATGTGTTTACTGCTCTGCAATATAATGGCTCTAATTTTTATCAAAATAAAAGAAGGTAGATTATAATATTCTATTTCCTGTTTTTCAGAAAACAGGAAAAGGAGCATCTTTCCTTTGATTAGAATCATAGAGTCTGGGTTGGAAGGGACATTAAACACCATCTTGTTCCAATCCCTGAGCTGTGGGCAAGAACACCTCCAACTAGACCAGGCTGCTCAGGGCCCCACATAACCTGGCCTTGAACACTGACAGGGATGAGGCATCCATAGCTTCTCTGGGCAACCTGTTCCAGTGCCTCACCACCCTCACAGTGAAGAACTTATTCCTAATACCTAATCTAAATCTCTCCTCTTTTGGTTTACAACTGCACCTCCCCTTGTCCTATCACTATTTGCCCGTGTTAAAAGTCACTTTCCCTCTTTTATATAAGCCCCTTTAAGTACTGAAATGCCCCAATGAGGTCTCCCTGGAGCCTTCTCTTCTCCAGGCTGAACAGCCCCAGTTCACTCAGCCTACCTCCACAGGAGAGGTGCTCCAGCCTTCTCATCAGTTTCATGGCCCTCCCCTGGACTCACTCTAACAGGTCCATGCCCTTCCTGGGCTGGGGACCCCAGGGCTGGATGCAGCACTCCAGGTGGGGTCTCACCAGAGCTGAGTAGAGGGACAGAATCATATCCCTCACTCTGCTGGCCGCAATTTTTTTAGTTGCAACTGATTCTTTTCAGTCAGAACTTGAAGCATGTTTACAATCTTTGTGCTTCTTATTTTACACCTAGCTTTACACACTGAAATACTAAATTCAAGTAAAACCCCTCCCTCAGCTGGGTTTGTTAAGTCACGCTGAAATTGCCAATTGAAAAAGCATCACACTGGGTTTGATGAGGCAACTCCTTGCATAACTATGTGGAAATCCTCAAGATACATCCATGTCAGAAAGGGGTCCTGCCTGTGCCCACAAGCAATCTGGTTCACAATACTGGCATCCTAAAGCTAGGTTACCAAGGAAAAAGGGCAACCTAAAAATAAAAAATATTACTAAACCAGGAATATTTTCTCTCTTTCTGTGCTGAAACTCAAGTGATGCCTACAGATGTAGTTCTAATATAATTTTAGGCAGCTTCTGAGCAGAATATTACAAAACATGTTTTAGTCTTAGAGCCACACATGTCTCCTCTCAATACAGAATTTACTGTTTCTTCAATTCTTTTAACTCAGTCTACAATCACCATTAGCTTGTAAAACCAGAGCGTGAAGCTTCCTTCCCGCTGCCTTTAGGATAAATCTGGGATACAACTCAGAGCAATTAACAGGAAAAAGCTGCTATCTTACCAACTTGAGGGTTCTGCCAACAGCTGTTCAAACCATTTTTCCCCCCTCTTAGAAGTTTCTTCAATCCATAAATTTGGATAGAAAGAAGATTACTTCTAAACACTCTTAAATTGAGAAAAATGTAGTCTGTTCAATGAAAAGGAAAAAAATCCTAAAGCTGAAATCTGGGAAATAAAAAAGTAAATTAGTCTTACCCTTTCAATACTGTGCTGTAAACGTAATTTCATCCTTACAACCTCCTGTTGTTTAAATAGTTCCCTAAGCGGGTCCGACAGTGACGGAGGTGGTGTAATCTGTGGAAAAAGTGTTATAGATAGTATAGTGAATATGTATTTAACACGCTTAGCATTGCTTATGTGACCTATTAAAAATGACCCAAGAAACAATAAGCAAGGCATTTTTAAAGAAAAATATGAGTTTTTTACTTTCCATTAATTATGTGAATTCAATGTGTTTGCAATAAAAGGTTTTAAAGATTCCATACCATAAAATTAATAAATGTAAGTGAAAATGGCATTTCAAGCTGTTTAGTGCTTTTAACCAGTCATTATCAGCATTCCATAGCTGTTCTTTTTAAAAGGATATACTGTAGAACATAGTAAGAAAACAACTTGCTTTCAGTTTTAAAGATTCTTTAAAGCACAGCTGTTCATTCTGAGAAGATAAAAACTCCCTAGCAAAATGCAAGAGCAAAGCAAAAAAAAAAAAAAAAAAAAAAAAAAAAAAAAAAAGGAAAGTATTGCTAAAAAAACCCCAAACCACTTGACATATTCATATAGCAGCATCAGCATTTTATACTGCACAAAAGATAACCAACCCTACTCCTAATCTTGCAATTATGCAGAACACAGGCAACGACAACAAGTAGACTAGAGCCCCAGACAGTGGCTTCAAAAAGTGTTTCTTCCTGTCAGTTATTCAAATAAGTTTTTAAAAAAACTTATTCTTTAAAAAGAAAGTAATTTTAAAAAATCAAATAGACTTGAGTGACATATCAATGCTGTTACTGATTTGCTATACTATAAACATTTTGCATCTTTAGTCAATTATAGTAAACAACCAGAATTACTGCCTGGTCTAAGTTGTGTGACAAACACTGACAAGGCACCTGGAGCCCTCCTGGCAACTGCAGACATCAGATGCTTTTGAGAAGTAACTAATAAGCATCTTGGGAGTTTTAAGGCTTCACCCAAAGTTTACTTTTCTTTATGCCAGTTCTGTCTGACAACTCAGCATGGGTTTTAACAACTGACAGATCTAAGAGCATTGATACTGCTTTTAAAGACCCATTCAAACTACATGAAACACTATCTACTACCACTGATACTCAAAAGCCACAGCTCAAATACATAACTGCAGTTACTATACCCTACCCTGAACCTAACACAAACATAAAGATAAATAATTCTTTTTTAATAAAATAGATCCTTCAACTGTCAAGAAGTAATAAATCCATTATGGAAATACAGACACACTGTAGATTAAACTAGATTATTAGTATCAATCTTGCACCTATACATTCCAGTAACAAAGTGATTTATCTACTAGAAATGCTTGAATTATTATTATATTGGAAAATTACTTCAGAACAATTTTTTCCCCAATGGGAAGTTAGCCAATGTCTTTGGAATTAAAGAACGTAATGAATAACTGCAGTTCATTCCTTAAATTACTATATGGTATAAAATGACATTCAACTCCTTCACATTTCAAACTAGGAAGAGGATACGCTCTACTTTTCTTAGTGAAAACAGTTTGCCTCTCAAACCAGTAACGTTTATGACATATGCCATTTTGTGTAAAACATCAGTATTAAAAACAAATATACCCCCTACAGTCTAGTTTTTCCTGAACACCTTGCATTCATGGTACAGTACAACAGTGCTGTCACAGTCTTTCAATAAAATAAGACAAGAGGCTTGTAAATAATATCAAGCTTTAATTTTAATAAACCCAAAACATCTCCCAAAATCTCTGTTCTTTCACTTACAGAGAAGCACACAGAGTAAGAAGCAAGATAGAGAATCTCTCTATAAATATTCTTCGGGTTTATGCACCTAAGTTTCCCAGAAATAAAAATTTCAGAGTTGGCAAGCATTCATATCACCTGAACAATTTCACAGAATCACAGAATGGCTTGAGCAGGAAGGAACATTAGGGATCATCTAGTTCCAAGTCCCCTGCCATGTGCAGGGATGCCGCCTACTAGACCAGGTTATTCAAGGCCCCATCCAACCCGGCATTGAACACTTCCAGGGATGGGGCATCCACAGCTTCTCTTGCCAACCTGCGCCAGTGCCTCACCACCCTCATAGTAAAGAATTTTTTCCTAATACCTAATCTAAACCTGCCCTCTCTCAGTTTGAAGCCATTCACCTTTGTCCTGTCACTACATTTCAAATATTGTAAAATGTTATTCCCTTAAATTTACAGATGGTGTAATTTTGCAACAGAAGTAAGAATCAGCACAGAAGAAAAAACCTGACAGAGAGGTGGTCATCTGGACTTGTGTGGACTTTTATTTAAACGTGCAGGACTCTGTTTCAGTAGATTATATTCAGCCCCGAACACAGACTACGTTCAGACCTGTGCGACACCGACAGGTCTCAGTGACCCAGGCCATCCCTACTGCCACTGGATACATGGATGAACTCCTCACTCCCACCCAGCCCAGCACCACCTGCCAAAATGTACAGCTAAATACAGGGCTAGGTTTGGTTACAGTCATTTATGGAATGATCATTTTTTTCCTCTCTTCTTGTAAACTTGGGAAGAGTGAGCCTCAGATTCTTAAAGAGTCTGAACACAGGATTTGGGTAGTTGCACACCAACTACTGGAAATCCCAGCTTGTGAACCAGCACTGGATTCAGACAAGGGAAATAGGTTTCTTTGAGACCAGAAAGTCTAACTTAAAGGTTTTGAGGCAGGAACAGCCAGAGGAGCCTCTGAGACCTTCTAGTCAAAGAGACTATTACTAAAGAGAACAGAAAAACTGTGTAGGGAAAATACAAACACAAAGGTTGGACTTGCAAGAACAGAGCATGAAACTGAACACTACAAAAAGAAAGTGCCCTCTGTTTTTTGTATAACCAAAATATCAAACCAGTTTCTTAAGGGCCCACACTCCATACAGAAGAGAGGGAAACAAAGAGGTCCTGCCTGCTTCAGAGAGTTCTCTGTTCCCAGTCTGAGAAATGACCCAGAAAACGCAGACAGAACTCGGCCTTGCGCCTCTGCTCCACCTCGCTTGGAGCCAGCCAGTAGAGCAGGTTTGATTGGCAAGAGCTCATGTTCAAGATGTGCCTTCCCTATCTCCAACACATCAAAATCAATCAGCAACTTTCCTGCAGGCCTTGCATCCTTCAGAACAACTACAAAAGCATCAACTCTTCACTCCATAAACCCTCAATCCCCATTTGTGCCTGCTACAGACCTCAACTCTTCTATGTCATCCAAACAACTGGCCTGCTCTAATGCTCTATTTCATGCATTTTGAAAACAAATTTCTGGTAATATCCCCAAAATTAGATTTTACCACTTGAGTTTCTATAGCAATGCCAGGGAGATTGGGCAGAACCCCTTTTACTAGACAGACATCTGCTAGACAACCATTGGAGGCCAGCAGTGAATCATCCTTGTACCTCCTCTCAGGAGACAATACAAATAAAGATGACTGAACCCTGTAGAACACAGACATGGAACGAGCAATCTTAAAGGCAACAGAGCCAAGTACAGTTTAAATTTACTCTGTTAGAAGATTCAGATTTGTTTCCTTCTATTTTGAACTGACCTGATGCCTCCTACCTTACATTTTGTATTTGCACTGGTGAGAGGGAAACCACAATTCATATGTGAATACCCTCACAGCCTTAGGTGATCTGGGCTATAAATTACAACACATAAACAAGGCTGTGGAAATGAAGTTTTAGCACACCATCTCCTCGTTCCCACCTACAGCATGTTTGAAGTTCATCAGATAAACTACAGTGAATCATTAAAATTCCAATGCAGAGAACAGTATGTTACACCAACCATTCTGAGTCTCAGAGTGTCAGAGCTAAATATATGGTCTTCACATAGACCTACACAAAAGGATATCTGTAACACAGAAATAATTAAAGAAAGAGAATCTACTTTCTATATAAATTGATGAGGCAAAAATTTGGTTAACAGAGAAGCATTAGATAATCAAAGGAAAAATTGTAAAACAAACTCGACAAAAAGGTAATTTTAGAGTTGCTTATTAAATTCTGCATTATAGGCATAACAACACGTTTTTAATATTTCACCATTTCAGAGAGACTAGGCATAGCCTTTATTTTCACTTTGTTGGACAATGTGTACAATAAACATACACTTATTTCTGAGACTGAAATGATCCTTGGCTTAGCAATACTCCTTTCTATGGTATTTGTAACAGGAATTATTATGACTGTAATTTTCAATGGTGACAAAATAAAATTATTAAACTGTCTACACAAGCAAACTGCTGATAAGTTAAATCTGAACTACTACTAAACAGTATCTTTTTTTCTGAAAGGAAACATGAAAACTTTAACCAAAATTGTACATTTACACAAGTGTCAGCAATTAAATAAAGCACTTAGTCGCACTGGAGATTTTTCAGACAAACAAAACTGAATTGCTTAGAGTATCTTCTTCTTTAGAACAAAACTCACTCTTTTTCTTACACTTTAATTCTAATGAAAACAACCACCAATTTCCTAATAACTTATTTTGGCTTCTCAGAATTCATCTTCTTCTTTTCTGCTTCTAGCAGCTTGGAATAAAAAGTTCCACCTGTTCTCTCTAGAATATTAACAGAATCACCAAAGTATATACAAAACAATTAACTGTTTAAAACGTGATTATCATCAGAACATGTATGTGTAGGGAATCAAACCAGAAATCTAAATGAGACAAAAATCAGTAACTGTAATCCTCCAATTACATATTTACCTTTTTATCAACTTTTTTTAAAGAACATTTTCTTTTCAACAATTAATTAAAAGCCATTGAGAATAGGAAGCACACATCCATCTCTGATATTTTCTGAACCTCTTACCCGAGATTTTGCCCTTCAATACCTAAATTTATTTTCATTAACTGCAGAGTCCCTATTATACACAGCAATAGAGACAGGAAGGAATTATAAGGCAGTGCTTTAATATCAAGTCAGTAACTCTGCCCTCCTTATGATGTCTACACACATTGCCATTTATGGTAGGGTATTGAATTCTATTGCTCAGGTAGGAGATGGGCCAGGGAAAAATACATGCCATGTTTCTCTACTTTCCACTTATCCCAAATTAAGCACTTAAGTGTGATGCCAAAGCAGTAAGCTGTAGCTTGGAAACAGTATGCACTTGACTAGCAGCAGCTACATTTAAAATAAAACCAAAAAAACTATGCCTCCAGTGATAAAGATGTTACAGAAGTTGCAACAGCTACTGAGAAAGATTTGTAGACTTGGGAAGGCTGACAGCCTGATCCATTGTGGCAAAGCTTGTCCCTGGTTCACTTACAGACCAAGTAAAAGGGTCTTTTACCCCCATCTTTCCTCAGACTATAACTGGCCTACTAATTCCAAAAAATGAGAACAAATATCTTGTAGAGGGAATTATGACTACCTGTGTAATGAAGCAAACATTTTTATATTTACATATTAAATTTCTATTCATTGCTTCATCAAAAAAATCTTCAACTCTACTGGAAAAAGCTAAAGCTTTTTTACTCTCAAGTAAGGGTGAGTTATCTTAGACAAGATAACATAGTAACTTGTCCATTCAGAAATGGAGAGCTTAGAACTAAACCAGTGTCTCTGAACTACAGATGTTCTTCAGTAAAAAGGAAAAAAACCGTGACATTATTTAATAAAATTATGAATACTTTAGATTGATGGATTATAAAAGCCAGGACATAGCACATAACATCTGCTGCTTTTGAGATAGCTGGCAGGCACTCTCCTACTTAAAACATTCGTTAATGGACTTTGTATTTTGAAGCACTGCACATCACCTCCCTCCAAATGAAACAGCTTTGACTAATTATTGACAGCAGAAATTCAGAAAAGCTCTCAGTAATTGACTTCACTTCCGAAAGAGTAGGCTTTACATACTTTAAAACACGTATTTGTCTGTGTGCCCTTGACAGGTGTCATACATGGTTTGTCTTATAATGACTCTGAAACCACTGTTTATATTTCCACTGAATAGGGCTTTTAAGTATGATGCTATTAATCAATATTAGTTTGACATTTGTCAACTTACTGTTTTCAGCAGAATACTCAGAAGCAAGCTAGGAAGAATATGGAAGCCACAAAAATAAAACCAAAACATGCCTTTCATTGTATCGTATATTGGAAGACCATGTTACTTACAGTTGGGATGCATATCTTGCTCAAGGGATTGCCATCCAACAGGTAGGAGCCATTGAAGGTCACATATTCATCGTAGTATTGAGGTGCCTGAGGAATAACACTGCACAGCAATTTACGCTTCTCTTCTATTTTCTTCCTTATGTGCAAGTATTCAAAATAGGGGTTTGCTCTCTCAGAACTGTATGGCTGAATCTCTTCAAGTTTCAAAGAATCAACAATAGCTGCCAGCGACTGCTGGGTCTTCTCCTTGGCCTGCAGCAAAGAAGGGTTCGCTTGCACAGGCTGAGGCACACGTGACACCTTCCTTTTACGTGGATGATGTACCTGAGCATCATCATCTTCAGTTAATCTAATTCTTGCTTTCATAGATGCTAATGATTCAGACTCTTTTTCTGATGTTTGTGTGCAGCCAAGAGGATTCTGCTTGCCCTGGTTAGCAAGCAAATTTGCTCTGTTCCTCGTGATTCTTTGAGGTACTTCTTGCTGTTCCATCTTCTGATCCTCAGCAACTTCCTCTTCTACTTTAACTATTTGGCTGTATTTATGCACATCTTCCTGTGTAATCTGTTGTGAACTATTTTCCAAGTTGGATAGAGAGGAGCACTGTGGTGGATCATCTACCAACACATTTTCTCTGTCTGCAGTGCAGGGGCTTTTATTAACCAATTCGTTTGTAATTCCCTTTGACATGCCTGAACTTAGTTCACAGATATCAGCACTGGCTTTACTATCAACAACATGCACAGAGATCAACCTTTCTTGTTGGTCTTTTTCATTTCTAATATCTGAAGTATCTGCTGTGTTACCATCCACTTCACTCAGCGCATTCTTACAAACAACTTTACTGAATGTGTATGAATTCACATTTAACTGTGAACTGCTATCACTTTCAGGAGTATCTTTTTCTAATGGTACCATTGGTAAATCATTCACCCTTTCACAGCTCTGTGAAATATCCTTTGAAGAGCTCTCAGTATATACAGCAATGGGTGCATCGGTCTTCTTAATGTTTGAAGGGAACAAAGCATTTTCCAGCTCTCTGGTACTAGTAGCATCTGTATCCAAAGCAGAAGTTGTAGTCTGAACTAGATTTTGCTGCTGTACACATGACGAATCTTGACTGCTAATGCCTGGTAAAGAAACGTGTTTTGACACAACTGGAAGTGGCTGGATAGGTAAAGAACAAGGCGACTGTGAAGGCAAAAACAATGCTGATTCTTGAGAACTGGCATTTCCCTTAATTTCAGCACGCTGAGGCAAAAATTCAGATACTTGTTGCTCTTTTAATGTACTGCTATCAGAATTATGCACTGCTATAATGCTTTTAGTATCTTGTTCTGATACACCACAACCTGAGCTGTTAAAGTCATTTTTTAATGAATTAAGTCTATCAAAAGGCACATCCCATGGTTTGGTTTGCTGAGTCACACCACTTTGACTACATGGCTCTAAATGCACGTTAGAGTCTTCTGAAGGGCTCATCTGAGCAGTATCTTTAATGGTACTCATCCCTGTTGTTGCCTGCTTGTTGCTAACAGCTCCATTTGGAGATGATGCGAAGTTTGACTGCAGAACAGTAACACTACTTTGAAAATCTCTTTCGAGTGTGCTACACGGCAGTTCTGGTTTAGGGGAAGTGCTACTGTAAGTCTGAACTGACGGCAGAGAGTTCTGGTTGTTTTCTTCTGATACTTGAGGCTGTTTGCTGTGTTCAGAAACTGCAGCAGGCATGCTGCATCTTCGAACCTCTATAACAGGCCTACACTCACTTAAAACCAACTTAACATCTTCAACAGATGCTGATCTAACATACATTTGTGGGAGCCTGTTTGTGAAAGGTGGCTTAATGCGATCTGGCAACTCAGCAAGACCATCAGCCTCTTTTTCAACAAGGGCTGGTGATTTGGCACTTGGCAAAAATGGTGACTGTGAAAAAGACATTTGGGAATCAGACCCTTCTGGCATAAAGTCCGAATCATATTCGATTACAGGCCTTGGAGTAGTTATTGTGGTATGGCAAGAATCCTCAGAGCTTGCAACAGAAACCATGGACACTGACCTGGAGCTCAGTCCCATCTTTTCACTTTCTGATTTGGGGGATCTACTTAAGTTATCTAATGCCAATGAAGGCTTTGCAACAGTGACACTTCTCATATCTACTGACTGTGATCTACTATTTGTAGCATCTTTCTGCTGTTTTTCCTTCATACAAACATCTGGCAACTCTGAACTTTTTGAACGAATCAGTTCTTTGCCTTTTACTTCAGCTAACGAGTGCTTCGGTTTTTCCTTCATTTTGTTATGTTCTGAACAAGTACGGTTTCTCAAACGTTCCTTCTCTTTCTGTTTTATTTTTTCTTTATGCTTTCTATGCCACTGCTCTATTTCTAGATCTTTAAGGCTAAGCATTCTTTCAAAACTAGTTTGCATTAAATCATCGTTGACTAATCTTTTTTCTTTAGGCCGAGCATCCTTCGGTGCAGGAGCAGGTTTAGGCTTAAGTTTCTCATGTTCAAATTTTAGTTTAAACAAACTACCTTGATGCAGTTTATCTTTATGCTTGTCTCTCTCTTTGTATCGGTCTATATCTTTATCTTTTTTATCTTTCTCTCTGCCATCTGGAGTTTTCAACAAATCATCTTTTGGTTTTTCTTTCAAAGATGACAGTTTGTCATGAGCTGTTTTATTACTTTCTGTAATACTGCATCTCCTTTCCTCTTGCATGTGTTTTGAGTTTGCCAGTGATGAGGTCTCCTTGTCTTTGGATTTGTCTTTTTTTTCAAATTCCTTTTCTTTACTTCTATTTTTTTCTGATTTAGTATAATCAGATTCTTTTTCAGTCTGTCTGACTTTTCTTTCAGTACAGTGTTTTTCTTTGCTTTCAGCCCAATGTCTGTCTTTATCAGCCTTTTCTTTATCATGCTTCTTTTCAGTTTTTTCTTTATTTCTTTCCTTGTCATCAACTTTTTTAAGAGTACCCATGCTTTTAACTTTATCATTTTCCTTATGGCACCTTTCTGCGTGCTGAAAACTGGACTTCTCCTTTACTTTCTCTGTATTTTCATTTACTTCTGCTTTTTCTTTCTCCATTTTGTATTCATGCTTTAACTTCTTCTCTTTTTCTCCATGTTTTCTTTCTATCTTTTCAACATCTTTTTCTTTGGCTGAGAATCGCTTTTCTGTCTTTTCTTTATTTTCCTTTAAATTCTTCTCCTGCCTTTCAGTATCTGTTTCTCTTTCTATTAAATGCACACTGGCTGTCTCATCTTTAGCACCAAAGCAGAACAATTCAATTTCTTTATCTGCAAGCGTAACTTCTTTTTCTTCTTTTGTATCTTTTATTTTTTCATCCTTGAGAAACTTCTCATTTTCCTTTTTGTTCTTGTCTTTTTCTCTCTCATCTTTAGTACTTCTCTCTTTCTGGAACTGTCTCTCCTTAACTAACTTATCTTCTTTTGCCACAGCTTTTTCTAGCTTTGATTTTCTGTCTGAAGAAAGAGATTCATGTTCTGTATTTAACAACGTATCATCATTTTCATCACTTTTGAAGAAGTTCTCTTTCCAAAATTCTCTGTCAAACTCAATACTTCTCTGAACCTCTTTAACGTTATCTTTATGTTTGTGTTTCTCCCTTTCCCCGTCCTGTTCCTTTTTGTGCTTTTCCTTTTCTCTTTCTTTGTGCTTTAATTTATGCTTTTTAAGTGTTTTACCTTCCTTGTCAATTTTTCTCAAAGTATACTCAGAATTCTCAAATGTTGAGCTATTATCTTCCTCTTTAATTTTAGGACTAGATTTTTCACCAAATTCCAAGTGAAAATCCTTTTGATGATGCTTGCTTTTTTCTTTGTGCTTGCAAGATTTGCCACTAGAACTTTCAACTAGATAATCAGAATCAGTGTTGTGATCATACCGAACTAATTCGGACTGCAATGTTATTTCAGAGCCTCCTGGTGATAAGCAAGTTTTGGTGTTTTCTTGCTTTAATGGTGTTGACTGCTTTTCACTTAACCCACAGGGATGCTTCGGAGATTTTCCAGCAGTGATATGAAAGAGATGCAAAGAAGAATCTTCTTTTGAGGTGAAAGACTTCTTGAAGGTTTCTTCCTCTCTAGCTTTATCTAAAGAATCTAACCCAGAAGTAGCTATATTTGTTACTCTAGCATTTTCTTTTTCTTGCTTTACTTCTTGATTCTCTTTATTTTTGCTCTGATTTTTTACTTTCCTTTTAACTTTGCCCTTTTGCTTGTGTTCATTTGTAACCACATATTCTTTCTTCACTCTGACATCAGAACTTGATGTCTCTGAAACAGAGCAAGGAGAGACTATCTTCTTGTCCTGAAGTATTTCTTCATCTGAACTTTCAGAACTTGAATACAGAACTCTAGATGGTTTCTGCTTTTTGTTTTTGAATGATTTTGAAAAGACAACTTTTTCTTGTTTCACAAATAAGCTGGTCTTTTCAACTTCAGTCTCATCTTCTTTCCTTGGGTCTTTTCTAAGAATATGTTTGTCATCAATCATTTTTTTCATTTCATCTTCATCATCATCTTTAAACTCATACTCATCTAGAGCAGATGGAAGTGGTGCCTTACTAGGGACTGTTTGTTTGCTGTTGTTGGCTACAGAGTCCTTTTCGGCTTCTGAATCAACATTCCCATCTACACTGGAAGGATTTACAGATGGAGCTTCTTCAGAATCTAGAGTAAGGAAACCAAACATTAATTGAATACTGATGGGACACTTGTCACACTTCAGGACAAAAGAGTTCAGCAGTCACCTCATTACAAATGAAGAAAGAATAAAACCTACCTTAAACACACAACAAACCTTCTCACTAGAATTAAGGTTTTTAAGAGAAAACAAAAGGTCATGAAATCAAAGTTCTCCCCTCCCTTTACAGCTCTCACTTAGGCACGTAAAAATACTAATTAACATTTATATCTAATAAAAGTAATGCACTTTAAATTTTGGAAACCTCACCTATTGTGCATAATTCCTGTATAACCTCTTTCCCAAGGATAATACCCTGCACAGACAGAATGTTGAGGAATCAATTCCTAAACAGTAACAAGTTTCTATTACGCATATGTAAAAATATTTGTCTTAAGATTAATTATTTCACCAAGCTGAAGTTGATTTTGTGAAGTGATGCCACAACTGACCCTTAGAACAGAAGGACCATGCACTGTATTTCAGGTTATTCTAATGCTAAAAATGTTAACACTACATCAGAACATAGGGCAATATGACTTGCTTTTTTTCTTCTAGTGAAACTTTGAATAGAAAACATTCCTAGGGGATTGGGTTTTATTTATTTGTCTGGGAAAGAGAAACTAACTTTTACTATCATGCGACATGATGCTCTTCTTTATGTGCTTTTCACAGATCACAGAATGGTTGAGGTTGGAAGGGACCTCTGGAGATCATCTCATTCAACCCACTCTGCTCCAGCAGGGACACCCAGAGCCAGTTGCCCTAGGACCATTCCCAGGATTTTGAATATCTCCAAGGACAGCCTCCCTGGACTACCTGTGCCACTGCCTGGTCACCCTCACAGCGAGAAGAATGTTTCCTGTTGTTCAGAGGGAACTTCCTGTGTTTCACTGCGTGCCCGTTGCCTCTGGTCCTGTCACTGGGCACTAGTGAAAAGAGCCCAGCTCTGTCCTCTTTGCGCCCTCCCCTCAGGTATTTGTACACTTCAACAAGATCCCCCTGAGCCTTTGCTTTTCCAGGCTCTTCATCATCTTCCTGGCCCTTCCCTGGACTCTCTCCATTATGTCAGTGTCTCTCCTGTACTGGGGAGCCCAGAACTGGACCCAGCACTCCAGCTGTGGCCTCACCAGTGCTGAGCAGAGGGGAAGGATCACCTCCCTCGACCTGCAGGCAACATTCCTAATGCAGCCTGGGACACCACTGGCCTTCTTTGCAGCAAGGGCACATTGCTGGCTCACGGTCAAGCTGGTGTTGTCACCATGACCCAGGGCCTTTTCTGCAAAGCCTCTTTCCCAGCTGGTCAGATCCCAGCCTTCACTGCTGCTTGGATGGTTGTTCCTCCACAGCTGCAGGACTTCACACTTCCCCTTGTTGAACTACATGAGATTCCCACTAGCCCATTTCTCCAACACGATGAGGTTCCTCTGGATGGCAGCACAACCCTCTGGTGCACCACTCACTCCTCCTTAGAATTCCCAGTTCTGTGTCATTAGGAAACTTCCCGATGGTACACTCTATCCCAACCATTAATGAAGGTGTTAAACAGGAGTGGACCCAGTACTGATCCAAGGTACACAGGCAGTTACTGGCCTCCAAATAAACTTTGTGCCACTCATCACCACCCTTCTGGCCTAGACATTCAGCCAGTTTTCAAACCACCTCATTTCCTTTACCTAAAAGATTCTGAATTATTGAAGATTCTGTGAAAGCCAAATGAAAAGTTCCTGTCTGGCACTCAAGTAAGTTACTCATGGTCAAGAATCTTTTGCTTCTGAGGCAACAATTCTTTCTGTGCTCCAAGGGGTGTTACATACTCCTCAGTCTGCAGAAATACAGGAGGGACCAAGAATTACTGCCTCCACTTCAGCAAGTCACATAACTGGTCGCCCACAGAAACAGTGGTTCCCCCACTGGCAGGGACTTTTCTACACCGAGTAACTAACTTACACCCACATGAAACACTGGCTTCTGATTCATCTACTAAAGGTGGAAAATAAGTGACTTTGGGGATATTTTTCACCATGAAAACATTTCAGAAAACACCCTATATCATAACAAATATGCTATTTTCCTCTATACCTTTCTCTGGTAAAACCACCATTCTGATATAGAGTTGATAGGCAAAGTGAGAATAGCTTATTAAGGACAGAGAGAAAAGAAAAAAAAAATCAGAATACACATTTCAGATAATTCAACTGAAAAATTTAACAAACTACCTCTAAAAATAAAAGTGGAAGACAACCTTAGCAATATCAACTGTTACCTGCAACAAAAGATTAAAGCCACTCAGGTGAAAGGATGCATTTAAGTATGCTACTAAATAGCTACTTTTACCTGAGCAACTGTCCTCATCATCAGATATGGGCACCTCCCTTTTCAATAGCATTTCCAATTCTTCAGTTTCAGCAACATCAACAGGTCTCTCCCCGTGCTTATTGGCTTGAAAGGGATTTCCACCATGTCGAAGTAGCAGCTTCACAATCTGCAGCATTAAATAAACTTACTTTTAGGTTATCCACAACATGTTACTTGACCAACATAAAAATCCCCTGTTGCACAGGAAACGTGAGTAACATGATATGCAATCCTACGTCCTATCTATGACACTGAGACTGGAAAGCAACTAAAATGCAAAGTCCAGGTAATATATACATAGTCTGCTCTTTAAAGGAAGTAAAGGGGAAGACTAGAGATAGTTGTCCTCTGTTACAAAGACACAGCATCATTATAAAAGAAAGCAACAGAGGCCTTTTGTTCTTGCTGTTCCAGCATTTCTTCACACAGTTAATCTGGTTCCCCACCTACCAGGCTCTCTATTCCTCTGCATTTGATTCACCCTTTTGTTCCAAATTTTATTGCACTTAAATAAGGAACAGAGTTTTACAAGTAGCAGTACTACTGGTTTACACAGCAGCTCCAAAAAGCCCTCAGAGGAGATCCAACTATCTTACTGGAGGAACAAACTACCCCCACCTGCAACTGCATGTGATAAATCAAAATCATCAACTTCTCCATTATTGAGGGCAACAATTTGTTAACGCTACAGTGATACCAAGGCCATTGCATTTTCAGCACAGTGTCCAGTATTAATCACTTTTTTTTCCCTATATGGTAAGAACGGGGAAATTCAGCAGACAGTGATACCTCAACAGGAAGCTTCAGAATTATTCTGGTACATAATGTCAGTGAGATGGCCACAGGTACCTGTACTGATACCAGATAAGCAAGAGGTCCCATTCTCCAAGACTCTACTACAACTCTATGAAAACTTGATCTAAAGACCCAAGATCTTTGTTTAGATACCCATAAAAAGCAGTTACTAAACAGCTAATAAAAAAATTCCCAACAGATTACCATAATCAATTTCTATAGCTTTTCCAGAAAAACCTTTCAAACTGAACACCTTGCTTGGAAGGTATACTTGATTCAAGGATGTATTCTATCTTTTGCTTTATACAAGAGATCGCACACACAGTAATGAAATAAAAGATATATAAAGGGAAAGCAGAGTCATTTCTGCATCTTATTTGCAGAAATTAAGAACCAGTTTAGAAGCTAATGTAAAATACCTACAGAGCTCCATTTATCTTCTCCACTAAGTGCTGACTGGTAAATTTTAAAAAATAATAAGAATATATATACATCAATTCTCTATTTCAATGCCATAAATATACAAAAAGAAATACAGGACATATACTTCTAAATATTTACAAACACGTATGTATAATATACACAAATCCACAGTGTATTGTTAGGAGACATTTTTCTTTTGAGAATTCTATACAGTAAAAGTTTCTCAAAAAAAGTCACTAAAGTGCTTATTTACTAAGAAAGTAAAGGTGAAACTTAAAAATTTAAGACAACAGATATTGGTAGAAAATATCTGGCAATAGAAGTCAGATGAAACAATCAGAACAACTTTAAGATGCTCTCAAAACCGCAGAAGCAGAACTGTAAGACCTGTTATGAGGACAGTTAGGATTTGTTCTGAAGCTTCAGCATTTCAAACCACGTATTTATCCCCCTCCTAGAACACTCACGTTTCTATGCCCACTACTAGCAGAATCATGAAGTGGGGTATCATCATCCAAGCCCTGTGTGTTCACGTCGGCTCCCGCTGCTATCAGAACTTTAGCAACATCATAGTAACCAACATTACAAGCTTCGTGCAGTGGTGTCCAACCTAGAGGGAAGAACGGTAGGTTTAAGACTGAAAGATCAAAGATCTGGTTTTTTTTCTCCTGTGCTATAGATCTCTATTGCCTCCAAACATTTCAAAATACACTCTCTCATACAGTACTTGGCAGGACAGCAACACCATCCATCTGATGAACAACACAAGCTTTATCAACTTTAAACCTCACACCAAATTCCAAATTTTTCTGAGATTAAACTGAATGCTGGAATCACAAATCAAATAGCAAAAGACAAAATCTGGCACAAAATCCCCAGGCTAAACATGTTAGAGATTATTTGGCTAGTAAACATTTGAACTGTGTTAAAGTGTATATATAAATAATATTATTCTATATGGAAGCAGTTTGAAAACCACACTGCTGGAAAAAATAAGTATGGCAAATTACCATAACTAGCGCTCCTTTAGAGCTACTGAACATGTTCTAGGAATCATTAATAACATTTAGCAGCTAGATAATAAGCTATTAATAAATAGTGACAGAGAACTTATTCCTGGTATTTCCTAGAACACTAGTAATTTTTTGCAATTTTGATTTCCACAAGTTCAGTGCTCATCTTCTGTAGCAGAGCAGTCAATTGAAGACAACAACCCACAAATGCTATATTCCTTACCTCAATTTCCTCTCCTCAACTTGATGACTTCCACTTCATAGCTGACCTGAACTGCTACTGATGCCTTCTCAAAGCCCAGTTCTGGGGAGGCATTCAACTTCTGTTTCCAACATAACCAGTACAAGTCTAGAGGAGTTTATTCATGTGAACCCTGTGTCTAATCAGTAGCAGTCTTGTACATCCATGAAGTGGATGTACAAGAAACCCCTAACTTATCTAATCCCTCAGTAATGGGATTTCTCACCTTCATCTTTCACTCAACTTCCAAGCTGCCACTCATTTAAATTTTTAAAAAAAGCTAAAAAATAAAAAAAAAAAGGAGAAAGGGAAAAAAGAAAAAAGCTTCTAAGTTATTCTAGAGCAAAACACTTCTTTCTGTTCTTCATACACTAAATTTCCTCTTCAATCACCACTTGGTTACTCACTTCCAGTACTGTCTGGCTACCACCTCCTTCTTTCCATTTTCTTGTCACTTTCCCTTTTCACACTCACCCAATATGATAACACTCTTCTGCTCTCAGCCCTCTGATCCCTGTCTTTTATTCTCTGTATTAATTATCTCCGTAATTTATTTTTCTCCATGTTGTACTGCTTTGCTTTTCCATCCTTTCACAATGTCCAGCCTGCCAAGTCTAGTGCTGGCTTGCTGTCAATATCTGTTTCCTTTACTCTTGTTCTCACACGGCCGTATCATTCTGGCAGATATCCCATGAGCAGGGTTACTTCCTCCATTACTAATTCATTTTCTGCTCCTTTAATTCTGCCAAATTTTTAGCTAAAAAACTCTAATTCTCTAAACTACACTGCATCTTAAATTCCTGCTTTTCTCATTGAAGCATTTTCTCATTGAGCACTCATGACTCACTGCTTCAATCCTCCCCCTCTTCTTGACTTCTCCCTCTGCACAGTATTTTGAAGTTCAGCCATCTCTGCTTCTCTCTTTCGACTACCAATAGAAAAATACCTCACTTGATCCCAAACATCTCCAGACTTTTCAGTGAAGTCTCCAACCACTTGCTTCCAAGTGATTCTCAGAAGTAGCTCTCAGCCATTGTCCTCTTCCTTTCATTTGCCTCTAAAATTAAGTATCTGCACTAAGTCAGACTAGGATGAAACTATGAAGTTAACTTCCTTCAGAGCAGCTGATACAGTGCTGTGCACTGCATTTGGGGCTATACACCAGTACTCACAGCACACCGGGGTTTTGGCTACTGCTGAACAGGGCTTGTGAAGTGTCTTGGTTTTCTCTCTCCCTCCTCCTGCACAAGAGGTTGGGAGGGGACACAGCCAGGACAGCTGACCCAAATGTACATCCCATACCACAGGATGTCATGCTGTCAAAGCTCAGTGAAAGGAGAAGGAAGGTGGGTTGTTTGTACATAATGGCATTTATCTTTCCAAGCATCTGTTACATCTGCTGAGGCCCTGCTTCCTGGGAAGTGACTGAACATTTGCCTGACGATGGGAAGTAGTGAACGAATTCCTCTTCTTCCTTTGCTTGCACATGCAGCTTTTGCTTTTCTTATTGAATGGTCTTTAACTCAACCTACAAGGGCTTTTTTCCATCTTATTTTCTCCCCATACCTTGTTGAAGAAGGGAAGTAAGAGAGCAGCTGGGTGGGTGCCTGGCAGCCTGCCAAGGTCAACCCACTACATCTCTCCTGAAGGGTTTCTATTATTCTCCCTGAGATTTCTATGGGCCTGTCTTCCCCTGAACCTCCCCCTCCTTTTCTAAAATTGCTCTTGTCAACAAGTTCTTTTCATCTCCCCTCTCAACTTCTTTGAAGATTTCACAGCATTCTACTTCTGCTTGTTTTCTTCTCTTCCTCTACATGCCAGTCCTGGGCAGCTTCATGTTCAAATACAAATTCAGCTACCTTCTGCAAACCAAGAAATTACCAATCTATTTCTTACCTAAAGTAAAGATTTCAGTTAATCTCACTAGTATCTTCTCTTGATGTCAAATTTGAGCTGAAAACTAACTGTGCTATACAGTTCTTAGTTTCTCCCACAGGGGCCTGCTACCTCAACTCCTCTCAACCATTCCCACTGAGAACATAATTCAGACCTATAAACCTAAAAATACTGTATACGTTACAACTAAATAAAGCTCATCAATCACTGCTGAAATCACAGCAAATACTGACATATCAAAGCTATCATTAATCCAGCAGGACTAGATGACAAGTGCATCTATACCACTCTCATCTTTGTGCGTATCAGCTGTCCTAGTGAAGACAGTGCACATCACAGTCCCACCACCTTCACCATTACTCAACTTCACATCTCCTCACATAGCCCACAGTCTCACCATTTGACTTTGCCCAGCATAATCCTACAAAGTTTAGCAAGTGTGCACATATTTCTGTAAATACCTGCTGTGCAAAGGGCCTGGACACAGCTGAAACCTCTGGGTATTACTACGTTGCTCTAATAATAATACACTATGTACTATAGTGTCCCAGTACTACCACTGCCATGGGGAATGAAAAACACAATTTGAGAATTTCTATGAAGTTATATTTTTTCATTTGCATACAACACGAACTGACAGGAAACCTCTGTTAACAACTTCAGTGTTACTTTTAATTTATACAGTTAAGAGTACTCATATTAACTTACCTGCAAAATCTTTTACATTTACATTTGCACCTAATCTGATTAGCTCCTTGACCTGTTTAACATCCCCTCGAATTGCTGCCATATGTAGAGGAGTTTCCCCTCGTTCGTTTCTCTTGTTAACTTTGTCTTTTTGTCTTGAAGAAGAGGTTGGAGTTTTCTTTTGTGTTGGTGTTGTTTGCAAGGAATGATTTAAGGTGGAATCTATAAAACAAGTTTTTAAATGGTCACTGTTAAGTTAATTAAGATGAGGTGAAGTAAAAAGATTGTCAACACTTGCCTTCAAAGATAACAATGACCACTGAATAATTATATGGAAATAAAAGACATTTCACCCTTCACATGTATCAACACAATGCTGATTTTCAATGTGAAAAAGGGCATTTTGCATAATCTTACTATTTTAAGCAAGTTTCTAGGACAGATGAAGATTATCCAAACTACAAGGTTCACTTACTCTGGTATAAATTCTGCTGAATCAAGACAAAGAGTGATCACGCAGATTATCTACTCTGCTTCCCCTTCCTCCAGCAAAATTCCACTATATTTTTATGTAGTGGGATGCCAGTTTAAGGAATTACAGTCTGTGTATATAAATCCTCAGCTCTACCAACAGAACTGGGTGGACTGGATAGCTCCTTGAGGAAACCTTAAGCCATTTGCTTTTAAATAGCAATTTTGTAAAAACTTTACATCTATAGAACATATACACACGAAAAGATTTTTTTTAAATACAGCTGGACCAAGGACGGTTTGAACCAAGACGTCCACCCTCTCCCACTAAATCCTAAGGAAATGAACCCATTCCCTCCTAAATTAAAATCCTGCTCCAAAGTGAGACAATAAGATAATAGTTAAGCTTCAATTAAAAAAAAAAAAAAAGAAAGCATTTCAGGCTTCAAATAATCCATACAGAACAGTGTCCGAGAGGCAAAAATAATCAAAGGAAGAAATCTTCAATTTTTTACAGCTATCATAGTGCAAAGCTTTTCACATAAGTACAGAAGATAAGATTTTTTCATCAAATTACTCATCCAGTTGAAGTAAGTTTCAATAGAAGTAGGAATTATTTAAAATATGTGAAAAAAATCAAAGATTGTTGAAAAACATCAGTGTTCAGAATATTCTGAGTAGGACAGAATTAAACAGGCAAGAGGAAGAAAACTGTTAACTTTGTAAGATCACCTGGACTGTTGTCTCTTGCTGTCATCTGCATGAGAAGTGCCATCTGTTTGCGCTCTGACAGAGGGTAACCAAAAAGAATGCTAACTGGTGCTGATTTCTTATTCCCAGCATCCTTCTTCATTTTCTTTTTCTCCGGACCTTCCTTCTCTAGAAATAGGAACATTTAAAGACTCAAACTGCTGTTCCATCAGAATATTTTTCTAGAAATAAAACCATCCTCTTAAGGTCTGTAAACTTGTGATTGGTGGCAGGTGATGAAAAACAGAAATTACAGCTCTAACTTACTTCATTTGCATTAGTGTTGGTTACCTGTTCTAATCATATTAGGATAATAAGCTACTGAGATAAAGCACTTAAAGCTGTAAGCAGGATTACTAAAAAATTCTAAAAGATGAAAAACCTGTTTCGCAGCAGGAATGCTGTGTATGTCACAACTTTAATTCTCAGAGATTGAAGTCAGGCATTTAAAAAATTCTGTAAAATCAGCTGGTCAGCTTTCAGCATTGAACACAGATCTGAGACTGTGCTCTCTTCTACTTCTCTCAAGACACCACATTAAAAATTAGGAAAAGACTATTTAATATTGGTATCCGCTAAGTAATTGGTTAAAAGATTGTTTCTCTCAAACTCATTCTGTTATTTTATCTTAAAGCAATTTCTTCTCCAGAATTCATATCCTTCAAAAACATACAGCTATTTCATATACGTAACTTCTTTCCTTTTATCAATATTTACGGAAGCTGTTTAATATTTCATCTCCATGTTTTAAACCAGGAGCTAAAATTACACATCTGAATAAACACATCAAAACCGAAACAAAAACTTCCATGAAAACCAAGAAAACCTGTCATCTGCAAAAGCAGAAAACCTTAAAGGACTCTACTGAGGAAAACTTCTTTGACCTGCAGAGAGGTAAAAATTAGAAGCTTAAGTCCCTTTGAGGTTCCTAGTCATCTTTTCACTTTCTACAATTCTGCCTTCTTTCTTGTTTCATTTGTTTCCTCTCAACTCATTTTCTGCCTTCCTAGCCTTCTATAAATGTCATTTTCTAGGCCTGATTACAGACACACGCTCTACTAATGCAATGCTCCCGAGACATAGAAAGGCACATCAACAGTTCTTATCTTGAATTCCATACTGACCCATAAGAAATACGTGATTTTACAGGCTAAACAATTATAAGCAAGAGTATTTTAAGAATGGAAAGTTACAAACCTATGTACATATTTTAAAACCTCTATAAATTTATCCATCATGTTTGAAAAGGAAACCAGATCCCTTTTACAGAATCAAATGATGATTTTTTTCCTAAACTGCAGGCAACTCATAGTCTTGAATATCTAAAAACTTAATTCAATATCCAAATCAACACTATTTGTGTTGTGCCCTATTGCTAAAAACATCTGCATAGGAAAATCAAAAAAACCTTTGCAATAAAACTGTACTTTCAATTTTTTCACTGCAAGTATGCTGTTCTCTCTGCAAGGATAATGTACAGCATATTCTTTATTGACTAATTTAGAACTTCCATCAAAATAACACATTTCAGACTGACCAGCATAATCAGCTGTTTCTTAACAGATGCTATTTACTGCTCATGATCCTTTCCTTGAAAAACACATTTATCTTTATTCTGAATTATTCTTTAAAATAATATAGCTATTTTCAGCTTGAGAAAATAATATATCAAAAGAAATGAAATAAAGCTTTTGATTACCTAGCTTTTACTCTTTTAACCATTGGGGTTGTCTGGGTTTTTTGGGTTTTTGCCTTTTTTTTTTTTTCATCAGCACAATTTATCAATTTATTCCTGTCTCATGTTCAGTGTTGCATTTCAGTGGAGGAGAAAATTATTCTTCTAACACACTTCATTAACACCGTGTTTGCAAAGCATTTCTAGATCTTACCAATTAAAAGTACCAAATAAGAATACAACTGTTCTCACTAAGTTACACTGTAATTATGCACTTACCACTCAAAAAGAGATACAGTTTTACTAAAAATGGATATGAGACTTCATATGTATTTTTAGTAAGTCTAAACAGCTCAACGACCAAAATCAACATGATCAACAAAAAACCTAAAAAAGTCTCAAGACTCCAGCAGGTGCACCTGCTAATCCATTTACTGGAGTATGTTCTGTACAAGGCTATTGCTTTTCCCCCAAAAGATCTCATGGATATGACCTGGTTCTGAGTGTACAAGGTAAAACAAAATAGGACAAGAGGAGTGGAAGCAAACCAAAAAAAAAAAAAAAAAAAAGGAGTAGGGCATATAAAATAGAAAGTTTTATACATCAAAAAATAAATCAATGTACCAAGACTACCATCACACAGTACACTACACTTCAACAGGAGGAGACTAACTTAACATTTAGGAACTTCAACTTCTTAGCTATTCTTTGTCTCGCGGTAACAGAAAACTTTTCAGAGCTGAGTACTTGATGTTTCTACAATTTAAACAGTAATAACTTCCCTAATAGAGGAATAGTATCAGTTTAAGACATTAGGTAGAATTTAATGTATAAAACTGACTGCTAAAATCAATCAGCTGGTTTGGTTTTCTGGTGGGTTTTTTGGGGGGGTTGTTTGTTTGTTTGGTTTGATTTTGTTTTGTTGTTTAGGGTTTTTTTCATTAGTTTTTTGGTTGTTGGTGGTTTTGTTTTTTGCTTTTTTTTAGACTTTGAGCATTTTGTTTTCAGATTCTATGGAATACAAATGCCTTCTTTTACATTCACATTCTCATCACTTTCTGCTCTTCTTTAGCAGTTAAAAATAGAACATAAGGTAATTTTTTACTTTTTATTAAAAAAATAAAAATGACAACTCTTCAAGTGACTTAATGTTTAACCACTTTCATTAAATAAACTTCATAATACACAGCCAAATCCATCTGGACAGTATCTTTTTAAGATGTTCCCTTTGCAACACAACCTTTTCACCGAACGCTTAAAAAAATTATTTCGAAATATTCAAGTTATGTGAAACAGGAATTTAGGAGCACTCGAGCACTTATTTGTAAAAGAGCTCAATGAAATCCACTCACAATACTTAAAACGTACTGGCAGGAGGAACATCAGAAACACCAGTGATTACTTTAGGATAATATATGCATGACAGATTTTGTCCCAAGGCAACCAATAATGTATCCGGTTTTATGTTTGCTTGTTTTTTTTTTTACCTGAATAAATTACAAACACCCACTCAAGTAATTTTTAATTGTTCAGAAAATTAAATTATTAAGTAATGTAATATGTGGATTTCTCAAAACAAATCATGCCAAACTAACAGAGTACTTCATTTGGTAAAATAATCACCTTAGTGGACAAAAGAAATTAAGGAAAAAAAATCCACCAAATTCAAACTTCAGGGCTCATGATAGTCTGTTTTCACATAAAAGACTCCATCGTACTCCAAATTGTAAAGAATAACAGGATCAAAAAATAGGACCATGCAAAATTGAAATATGAACTGCTTGAAATAAATGCTATGAAGTTTTAAGATTGAATGATATACAACCAAAGATTAATTGCTAAGTCATTGCTAATGACTGTAGAAGACAGGTCAAGATAACTGCAGATGATGAAGCTCAGAGACAGAGTTACTCAGCTCTGCATGATCATGGCAACCTGACTGCAGCTATTTTCCAAGAGAAACACATCATGACTGGCTGTGTTTCCTGCCCTCAGGGAAAGAAAAAGCTTAGAATGTGATGCAGACACCTCACAGTGCACTTAACAATGTAGAAATTTCAAGGTACTATTGTGATACCTAATTAATCAAGTTTATGACATACTTATTTAACAAAACCAACACACAAAACCATCTCCCCTTTCCTGCCTCTAGCCCAAACAACAGTTAAATAAACTTGTTATAGTTGAACAATAAGCCCAAATACAGCAAGCAGTGTGTGAACAGTCTCTTAACACTCCCACTAATCATTTTAACTACGGGAAGCACGAGCACAGAAATTGTGTTAGTGTGATGTACCCACGCAACATGAAGAGGTCAGTTGTTTAGCTCTTCTGGATGTCAACTAAGTGCTAGAAGCAGTATGACTGTGCCATGTTTGGACTACTTTAAAGACTGAAATTGAAGGGGTCAGAAAACAAAACCAAGATCCTACTATAAACAGTAAATCTGGAGAACATAATTTCCAAGAAAGATCAACAAATTACCACATTCAGTGTAACTGTAACTCATCATTGTTCCTGAATAATCAATTGTGTAACAAGACTATCTTTACAATGAAAAGATTTTTGGGATCTGCAGTTATGTTTAATTATTATGAAAAATTCAAATTTCTCTCTCTAGACTAGTAAGGTGGAAAAAGCAAACAAATCTGGCCTCTGCAAAATCAACACTCGTGGTTATTGGAATAAGAACAGTAGACATCAGAGGTTATTTAAAACTAACCAGATTATTTAAATAAATTAAGAAAATTCAAATAACTCTATTTAAGTAGTTTAAATAACTGATGGCTTTTCAATCAAATTACGGTTTTGGATTGAGAGACTTAGAATCCCAGAATTTATTTTAAAAGATATGAAAAATAATTCTGCTTTGACCATCCAATCCAGCAGTCTCAATCAAAGCGTGCATGTAGACTCCTCCCTAAGATTTACCTATAAATAGGTTAAAGCTATACTGCAGTATAAATAGATTTGTCTGCAGTATGTATACATTGAATTAGCTTTTTGTGGTTGCTCTGACCAAGACTGGGGATGTCACAACAGAGCCCTCAGTTTAGGGCAGCCACCACAACCAGGCGAGTGTCACAGACAGCCCCACACAATGGAAGAAACACAACAGGATGCTGCTGATAAAGACAGGGACAGAGCGTCCTTCCAGGTGCGTCCTGTCCCCAGGGGCCTCTTCAGAAGGCCACAGCTCTCCTGGGACTCACGTTATCTTTCAGACCTGTGCAGACTTTCCAGTTACTTCAGCCATCTCAGCTGGCGTTGCAGGACTGCCTTTATGCAACTGGATGCAGTCTCCATGGGTATTAAATTAATAAGAAAGTAACTAAAAGGCTCAATATTAAAATATTGAATACAAATTTACTGCAGCGTTTTCTTAAGAAAAAAAATTAAATTTACATTTAGATAAAGAGGTGGGCTGTAATTGTTATAGACTCTTACAGTACTCTACAAATGCTGCTTGGTTTTAATCTTGCCAAAACTGACTGGGTGTAAAATGCACTTTATGTGTAGTGTTGCAGAAATCAAATGAACAAAAAACCCGAAACATTTCAGCGTTAGGTTAACATTCATTCTGGCTGTCCATGTTCATTATCACTTGCAGTATTTAGACAATACACGAAATAAAAAAAAAAAGCCCACCGGAAAGAGGAGCAAAGGAGCAATTTTTACAAAAATCAGTAAAAAAAGGACAAAATTTTAGTTTACAGAAGACCCTGGAGATAGAACCAAGAAAGCTCTAATGATGTAAAGCCCTAAAAATTGGGTATCCCCATTCTATAACTCATTTACATGCCTAAACAGGATGAAATCCAATCATCATGGAGTTCCTACAATCAGCTAGTGACCCTATCATGTATCTTGGGAATAAACCATTTACTAAACTATTAAATTTTTTATCCCCTAGCTACTTTTATGGCAATTGTTTTTTTTTAACTCAGACACATTTTTAAAGACCCTAAAGGTGATAAGAAGCATTTAATCACCTCTTCTTTTTCCTCCTCTGTCTCCGATTACACTCTCATTTCCAAAAACTTACTTTCTTCCTTCTCAACATTCTCCATTCTCTGTACACAGCTATCAGGGAGACACTTCTGTCAGAGGTAACAGTATAGCTCACTGAGAGCAAACCTTTTCCATGTATAATGCCAAGTTTGTGCCAGAAGCAGCACTGCATTTCATGATCACTGATGTCAGTTCTAATCCATGTCAGTGACAAACTTGGCACCAATATAAGTGTCTAATTCCCAGCAGTCTAATCTAATTGGTTAGGCACAGAATCAGCACTACAGGAACAGGTCTTTCATCCTAGTAATGCTCCTGCTCTGAAGTTTCTGGAAGGCTTACGTACCAAGTTTCCCACCTGCAAAAGGGCAGTTGCTCTTACCTCCTTACCTCAGCAGAAATGAAATGTTCGACAATCTGTGGTGTTTGCTACCATAGTTAAGAGCCATGTGCCTTCTACTTTTATGTTAAATATTTCTTGCCCGTACTTGAACTGTCTATTTCATCTCCCTGCTACAACTTGTGACAAAAAGATTTTGTAGTGTGAGCATTGTCTTATTGTGCATGTCTAAGTGTCGGAAGCAATCAATCTTGTTTATGGCAGCTGTGACAATAGAGGCTATAGCAAAGACATAAAAAGTTCTGCTCCTTTAAAAGATGCTTGTGACAATGACTTATTTAAAGTTGATGGGGGTGAGGAGACGTGACAAAAGATTTTCAACACAGAAAACTTTTGATAAATACTAAGTGCTACACCTACATACATTTATTTCCATTATGAAAAAATAGCTATGATCTAATACCAAGCAAAACGCTTAATAAAGCAGACATTGGGAGCATACTTCTAATTTAGACATGGTCTTTTCAGAATCAAGTGGTATTGTGACTAGTGTAAGACTCAAGAATGCTGTAAAACCACTGAAAACAGAACTAAAGCTAGGAGCATTGTTTTGTAATGTGACTATTTCAATATGGATTTCATAGTACAGTCTCTTTACAGTAATAAAAATACGTATCTATTATCAAGGAGCCAAATCTTCTGCATGAAATCAATCCCAAACAAAAATTAAACACACACTGAGGTATACACCTCTATCTTTCATTTAAATCTCAGCATGTTAAGGGAACTACTCGGTCATGAAAATACTCAAATGTACAATAAGCAACGTATAAAAAACTGTAGCACTGAGTCTCCGGGAAATTTGGGAACATGCGTTCTGCTGGCCATGGATACTGTTTGGTTATCAACCAAACTATTACTGAACTATTATTGCACAATGACACAGATAATTAATCACCTAAACCCAGAGATAACTGTACCTCTTGGAATGTATCCAGCTCCCTCCATCTCGATTTGAAAATAACTGTGTTAAGAATGGTAGTCTGAAGCCTCAAAATCAGTTCTAATAGAGTAAGCTTAAGCTGGGAAGAACTACTCAGCCTGTGCAGAAAAGGTACAGATCAGAGGAACTTAAACTGAAAGTGTGCTCCCCATGACTAGTTTAGTTAGCTCTGTCACTTTAGCAACCTTTTTTTTAATATGAAGAACAGTACATCTACCAATCTATCTGACACTCCCTCCCAAAAAAAAGGCTATGAAAAGCTGGGGGCTGTGTCTCAAATCAAGGCATTGATGGGGTTTTTCATCTGTTTACTCGTTTGAACAAATGGACCTCTAGAGATGACAATACAAAGAAATATTTGTTACTGAAAAAGAAGGAAAGAATGAGGTTAGGAAACAACCGGGGAATGTAGATCAACTATGGTGGCATGCTGGCCATTGCTAATGACAGGATGAAAGCCTATCAGACTGAGATGCAACAATCAGAAGCAAGCAAGCAACTTTAATACTTAGTATTCTTTTTAAAGAGAAAAAAAAATCCATATAAAAACATATTATACAATTAATTAAGTCAGGACGTATTTTACCAACAAATAATTAGTTAAGGAAATAAAAAGGTTCTACCTGTGTCTGAATTGCGATCTTCATTTCTGGATGGACTAATAGTAAAAGGAAGTTTACGTTTCATGGAAGACTTTTCTTTCATCTCCTTCCCCACATCACTCCTATCCACTTTTGGAGTTTTGCTGTAGGATGCAATCTTGTCCTTGCTCTAATATAAATAAAAAGTATACTAAGTAATTTTTGCATAAAGCAGGATAATCTTATAATATATACAGACTGAAAAGACTGATATGTGTGAATGTATGTGCTTGTGTATAAGTATGTGTATTACAAAGTTTTTTGAATAAACAAAATAAGCAATGGCATGTCTTTTTTAAATTACTAACTTCTATGTTATTTCTACTTTCAGATACATTACTGTAGAAATGCTGTTCACTATTAGAGCCTTCATTAATTAGCAAAGGAACAACACAAACTAAACAAGAATTTGCCATGTCTTGATGACTACCTCAATTTCCTTCCCTGACAATAACATAATAATCTGACTAAAAGCACATTAAAAGCCCACAGTGCAATTCAGACTGTGAACTGTAAACCCCAAAACCCCCTCTAATTACCCTCCCCTGCCTCCACTCCCACCCTGTAATCCATCCATACAGAATTCCCTTTCTATTTCAACAATAATAGTGCAATGTTTCATTTTAGAAAATCTGTGAAGAAACTTTCTAAATTTATATCAAATGTAGAAAAAAACAGGTACAAGCTATTTGGATTTTTGAGTTGTATAAATCTAAGGATTTTTGGCTTATAAACCATATTTCAAATAAACAGAGAAAAACCTAAACAGGCCCAATATTAACTTATACTTGATTACTTCACTAATATAGGAGGAAAGAACATAAAAGATACCAGGTTAGTGTAAAGATTGCTTGAGAGAACCCGCTGGAAACCCAACATTTTAGCCTACCAATCGAGATGCAATGCAGAGACACCATGTCCTCTGTTCATTACATGCTGCAGAAACACATTATTCAGCTACGTCAGCTATATCACAACTCCACAGCTTTATATAATTCTTAACACATGATCAGATGAAATCACTAATAGATTAATCTCCTAAAGGTAGAAGAAGAATATACACTGCCCTGCCAATCACTGAAAATCAAAAGGCTGGTCCTTGGTACTTCTGAAGATTTATTATGATTGGAGAAAAACTAGAAAATAACTTCAAGTAAAGGTAGCGTTCTCAAAGGCACTTTTCCTTAAAAAAAACCCAAAAAACAGGTAAGAAGTGATTATAAAAAAGAACCTGCAAACTCTACAACGTTCAGAAGACAAATGTGCCAGGAAAATGACAAAGAAGCCACCAGTCTGTGTCAACAGAATTCCTGAGGTATAAAGGTTGCTGCCTCCAGAGAACACCTATCTTCTTTGCTCTAAGTTTAGAAACACAAAAAAAACCAAAATCCCAAAACAAAAAGCAGAATAAAAACCCACACATCAAAACCCAAGCCAACCCTCCTTCACAACCCCAAAGGAAACAATCCCTCCTCTCCTTTCTTTATTACATGCTAGAATAAGAAAATCTAAAAACCTAAACCCCTTAAGATTCCCCATGGCCCTTGGGACATACAGTGCCTGCGGTATTACTTATGAAAGAAGCCAATCCATCTAACACAAGTCATCATTTGCTAATGCATCTCTAAGTTGATAAAAGCAGATCCAAACTCCAGTAAGCCTTTTCTGATCTCTTCCGCTACACACACAAGTTTCCCACTTGACCTCAATCTCACCAAGAGCTTTCTCATCCCTTGTTCCAAATAATCCAGTTATTTCCCATGTATATAAATTTCCCACAATATGATAAAGTGGCATTAAAATTTTATTGCTTTCTCTAGAATATTATTTTAAGTTAGGTACTATGCAATACAGAAGATGAACTAAAAATAATTTAAAATTCCTAAGCAGGAAACATTGGTTTCAACTTGTTCTGTAGAAAAAAACCCAACAAACCCACAACTTTTTGCTGTTCCTAATCGTTAAAAAGAATCTCTTTTTTGGGGGCACTCATTAGTAAAATACATTTGTAGGTGCTCAGAGAGGCACAAGCTGCTTAAGTAATTTGATAGCTTTACATTTATTCTTAAATTGCTTATATGCATTATGTTAAATATTATGACTGATGCACTAGGTTTTTGAATAATGACTGAAAATTAATTTTGTGATTATCTAATTAGGAGGAAAGCGCTTCAAAATGCATACGTTCAGATAAATAAAAACACATTGAAAATGAAAAAAAAGGCTCTACAAAGAATACACAGAAACAGGAAAAAAAAAAAAGACACTATTTTGTTCCTTAGCTACTTATTTCCTTAGTGGAAATAAGCATTTAGTGGTGGACTTTCCAATCCAAAAGATGCAATGAACAGGGTGTTTGAGAAGTCTGTGCAAAGTTGATGCTATTTATTATTTTCAGTGACAATGGTGAAATAGAGATACAATCAGATATGCAGACATCATCACAACTGAGAGAGAGGGAGAAGCAAAGAGCCCTGGCAAGGGGAACATAAAATGACTGACTGATCTGAAAAGCAGTCTTAATACAAAACAAAACAGGAAAAGCCAGGATAAAACCAAGGTTCTACAAACTGATAAAAATAATTAACTCTACAATCACAAAATGCTGTATTAAAAGATAGAAAACTCTTAAGGGCATCCTGGATTCAACTTCAAGTAAAGAAAGGCAAGAGGAAGTAGAAATCCTGCAGGTTAGACCAGGCATTCCATTTTAAAGAGTGGGCATTCACTGTTCCAGTTGTTCCTGGTCACTGCAACAGCATGGACATCTCTTTTTCAGGGTCCAAAGCAAGGTTCAAAACTCAGCATCAATAGGTCCGTGCATTACTTTAATGTGATCCACGGAAGCAACCTAAAATGAAGTTGACATTTTTTATAAAATAACCTGTAAGTCCTGTGGACTTTCTAAAG
Organism: Eulacestoma nigropectus; assembly: GCA_013397775.1. Lineage (NCBI taxonomy): Eukaryota > Metazoa > Chordata > Aves > Passeriformes > Eulacestoma > Eulacestoma nigropectus. The sequence continues at coordinate 6,436,065 of VZTE01005045.1, read as the reverse complement.
AGGTTAATTAACCTAAAGTGAAAACTGCTAATTGCATAAAACACTGAAGACATGTTGATGTTCAGAAAACTAAACTGCTACTGCAAAGTGAAAAGCATTACATACTTTCCATGTCCACTACAGTTAGAGAACATTTAATGGCTTTAGACTGCAACAGGAGACTAGCAAAGGCTATTTATCCTTCTACTAAGCATCTAACTCTATGCCAGTCAGCATAATTAAGGATCAGAATAAACTGCCCAAGGAGACAGGAATTTCCATCAGGCAAGCCTTTAAAGAAAAGGTCTGGCAAACATCTGTCAGGAACTGAGTACAGCTTATTCTACTCTGGGGCAAATGGATGAACTGGATCTGCACGTCTCAACATTTAATGCATGCCTCACTGGAGGATGTAGTAACAAGGAAAAATTTTCTCTGTCAACAAAACCATACTAGTGTGCTGTGATGAGGAACACATTTTTAATCTGCTCAACAAGAACTGTCTCAGAAGGCTAACAAACAGCAGTCTGGACAATTTCTTGATATCCCATTCCAGCTCTATTGTCTGGTACTGCTAAAATCAATGACAAGACACAAAAGGAGACAACAGAGAGCCATATAATCTAGCAGATGTACTAAGCCCTGGGAGAACAAGCATTCTTCTTCTGCCTATCAGAGATAATTACATACTGAAGCGTGTTCTGTATAGCATTAAATGGTTTTGGGCACTATTGTTGGAGTCTTCCAAGGAGAGGATTAATTCTTACAAACTCCAAGTGTGTTTCTCCTTTGGATGACATATTCATCGTTTACTTCCTGAGTTTGGCCATATGAAGTATAAATTCAGATAAATTAAAATTTCATTATGTTCATATGTTTATAAAGCTTATCTAGCTGCTGTACACTCGTACTGGCTTTTTATGCTTGCCAGATGAGCAACTGAAATAAAAATACATGTACCCTAAAGCATACGTGATATAAATTCAGCTTATTAACAGGAATGTTATTTCTAATGGTTTGAGTTCTCAGAAGACCTGAACAGATATCTGATTTACATAGCTATTCACTGGTTGTTAGGGCTGCATAATAAGCATTAATTTTTGGACAAATATGAAAGATTATGTCTAACAATAACAACAGTAACTTCACTACATTTCTCTGTCATTTCTCTGTCAACAGCTAAGAGTGCACAACCAGAAGTAACTAAACAGTATAACTACTATGAAAGGGAAATCAAATCCTGTGTTTTTTCTTTTATCTTACGTTTAACATTGGAATAGTCTTATGCCATTTAGGTCATTACAGTTTTTATGTTGAGAAAAATAAGGATTTTTTTAATGAAGTGGTATCCTTTAGCATTACTGTTCACTTGTAAGAAGCACAGTTTTGTATGAACATTATTTCTCACTGGGCCTTAGTATTTCCTTACATCAATTACATTAGCTAACGAATCCCTAACATTTTTCATAATGACTTCTAATGGTTTAAGAACTATTACTTTTAAATACATGGTTGCAAATGTTTATGCATTGAGAAAAATCTTTAATTGCTTTACAGAAATTTCTACTACTTTTTAAAGATATTTCATTAAAATTATCACTGTTGATTCAGCTCAGGCAATCTTTTACTTCAGAGTTCTATGTTTGTGTATATAGCACAGATCTGCCCTCATAACTTTGTGTTGTTCAAACCCACACTTTACTCTTAGCCTATCGCCTGCCAAATTCTAAATAATTTTCTTGGCTGAACCTAAATTATGGCAATTTGGCAATATTTTCTCTATTTTTTCTAATACACTCTAAAGAGTGCAGATTAGTCAAAGGCCAGCTGAACACTTCTGACAATTGCTCGTGTGTTAGAGAACAAGCATGTGACAGTTTAAGTGACTATTTAACATAACCACGTATTCAGTTCTTCTCAAGATATCACAACTGTATTTATTATGCTAAAAATCTGAATACAGGAATATTAATTGAAACACTTCTACTCTCCATTAATAATAATAATTCTCCATTTTTATTTAGGATCTTGTATTTTCAGTATTACACATCATTGTATAGCATACAATTCCAAACCACACCCTACACTATTCTAATCTCAAGCTGTACACTGTACCAGGGTAGACAGTGAGCAACACTGGATAAAACAGTGCAAAGCAGTTTATCAGTTTACTTTTTGGTATCAACTCAATCAGTCCATCACTGGGATTCCATATTCATAGCCTTGGTCAAACTTCCATTCCCTCTTCTTTCCCTAAATTACTGAATGACACTTCGATTGTCCATGTCCCAAACAAAGACCAGAACAAAAAGAAAGAAAAAACCAAACCCAACATTATTTCATCCCTTTACTAGTAAGCCAATTTCCTTTCCCCATGTTACTCTGTTATCTTCCTCTTCTTATCTAAGTAGTTCATCAGAGTGAGCAGAAAGAATTACCTTTGCCTCACTTTACTGGGACCAATGAAACAAACTGGAAAGCGACTAAAAGGTCTAAAGGTTTCTATGAATGTTTTTGGAACACAAAAAGCTACAAGTGGATGCCGAAACTTCTCATCTTTTCCTATTTTTTAACCTTTTCCTATCTCACATCCATTCATCAAATGGTCTTGCAGAGGATACAGATTTCAACAAAAAAGTCTGACCACACACACACACACAAAATCCTTTTCTAGAGAAGACAGTTCTAAAGATTGTTGGGAAACAAACAGATTCTCTCTTCTTAGGGCAATATACATGCAACTCATTGTTCGCAGTGCAGAGTATTATTCCAGCTTCTGTTATTCTCCAGTAGTGTAGATAAGCCCATGGTCTACTGTACAAATGTACTAGCCAGACAAATTGGAGAACTGGGTGGTTGGCAACTTGGTTCCCGAACTCTAAAAATTATGGGATACTTCACATTTATAAACAACAAACCACTATTCAGCATGACTGGATTTCCCATATTCCTTCATTCTCCAACACTCAAAAGTGGATTGCACCATTTTTAATTGGGACTCTCTTGTACAGGAGCTACTCTCAAGCTTTGTGCAGCATTTGGCTTTTAAGTCCTCCCTCACAGAGGGAACAAGTCCCTGTGTTACAAAGGAATATAAGAAACTGGTGTTTTACTTTGGTCTGTGCTCTGTCACACCTTCACAAATGTTTTGTGTGTTTGTTACAGAGAGTAACACATTGTAAAATAAAATAAAATACGGATCATTCTCCTTGTGAGTATATAAAGACTTCATATTAGCTAAGATATGGAGGCTATACACTAACTTACATCAAATAAAACCAAGGCATCCAGCTTCCTTTTAAATTAACTTGCAAGTTACAATAAAAGTCAAATTCTGCCCCACAGTCTAACTTACAGTTAAAGCAATGTAAAAATGTATAATTTTTTTTCAATACTGAAGATATCAGAACAGACATTCATATTTATTTCTTCCCATTACGGCAACAAAAATCATGAAATATACTTCATTTTACTGAAATTAAATGGGCATTAATATAATTTTGTTACCTTTCTTGCAGTTGTTTTTTCCACCATGGTGCTATTGCTGTCAGAATTTTCAACTTTAACTGCTTTTGTAGACCCAAATTTGGGCATTTTATAGCTGTTTAGCTAGCTGTATCTTGTATCAGCGGGTTCATCCTGTGTCTGAAAAACAAACAAACAAACAACATTACATAAATATACACACTGCAGTGTCATTTCAGGACAAACGTTACTGCAGATGGTAGCAGAGCTGAATAGTACCCCCAAAAAGATGACTAACAATGACACCTGGCTTCCAGCATCCTCCTCATATGCAGCTCAAACCTTGGGGCAAAACCCCAAAAGGTCTAACATGGTTGTTGCTGGGGACAGCGTCGCGAAAAAAGCACCAAGTCAGCTGCTGAACTGCCTCATCCCTCTAGCTTACCTTCTTGGAAGACTTAACATTTTTGGCTATTTTAATAGGTTCAGTATCTCACTTCACATTAAATGTACTAAGGCTTGGAAAGATGCACAAGATTTCTAGCAACACTGGGAAGAGAAATTAGGCTTTCTAGCCTGTGAAACTGAAATACTGTATATTCAAAGTACTATGAAAAGAAAGTCAAATCTTGTGGTTTATTACCCCTTCTGTTGGATCAAGAGATGCCTTTTAGAAGAATAATCTTCTAAAGCTTAGACCCAGAACTAGAAACCTTAATTTCCACTGTCTATCAAATTATATACGTAAGTCACCACTAGAGACAGATATGTATCTATATAAAGCTTCAAGAGCTGTGTAGTGTTTCATCTCCACGGTACACCAAACAAGTGTCATTACAGACTCACATAATGGAAGAGGTCTGACTTTGCCTCTTCCACAGAAGGAAGAGGCACCCTTTTTGTAAGAATGTCTGAGAGGAAAGGTCACATAAAAGGTAAAACTGCATCTGACAGCACTTTAAAGCTGGTGACTTTTTAATGGGTCTTTTTGAATTGACGTATTTTGTTACAAGTATTTACATGATCACAATCTTACTGAGGTGTAGTAATTTCATGCCTGAGCAAGTCATCATTTCAGGTGCAACACTCCAATTGTAGCTTTACCATTAAGATTTTTTGGATCATCACATAGGGAATTTGTTGCTGTTTTAGGACCATGGCCACCATCTTGGTTTGACACAGTTAACTGACAACAAAACTGGTGCAGATGACTTTGAGAAAATTGTTTTGCACACTACACCTGACACACGAGATGTTGATATTCAAACAAATTTCTACATCCTGCCCACCTGTCCCCCACAAGGCTTAAACTATGGAAAATCTGAATATTTGTCTAAGATTAATACTGTTGTATATAGCAATGTAACATGCTACTTTCTTAATCTTCCAGAATAGGAGGGGAAGCAAAGTTGAAAATGCTCAATCCTCAAGTCAAAGAATCAGGAAATGTTGCACTAAAGTCTGCTCTTTCCCTCCCTTTCCCCTACACCTGAGGAATTTTTTTGTTTTGTTGGGGTTTTTTTAACACTAACCACAAGCTTATGAAAAACAGGAAGAGATTAATTAGAAACAATCTCACATTCAATAACCAGAGTTTTGTCTCCACTGTGATACAAGATACAATATTGTGAAATTCCTACTGTTCGACCTAAGACAAAAGAAACATTAGTTTATTCCCTTCATTTATGGAGTGTTAACTGGATTTATACAGCCCTACCAATACAGAGGGTAATTGTTCAATTTTAATGAACATCAAAGCACATGGTTATCAGTCTTTTATTTTTACTTGCTTTTGTAACAGCTGCAGGAACAAAAAATGGCTATTGGGTCAAAGGAGAGAGAAACAATCCACTGAGTTTCCTGTAATTTACAAAAACTTTCCTTAATCCTAAAAGAAGCAACAAGTTACTATCTTCACAGAATACTACTGTGCTGATTAGACCAAACATAGTGTATTACCATAGTAGCAAATACCTGTTTCCATGGGTTTAAAAAGCGACAAGTCACAAATCTGCATAAATCATTTAGCCTCTCAAATCCTCTCTGTAGGTTTCATTTGTAACAATTCCCATTGTATATATCATGATTACAACTACTTAAAAAAAGACCAATGGGTGAAAGCTTTATTATTTTAATAAAAATATTTCTCATTGCATATGCTGCTGTTTCCTTTCCTTCCTTTTTTTCTGCTACCTGGCTCCCTGAAACTACCTTCATTCTTGCTTTGCTTCTCTTCCTTTCCTGGTTTCACATGCCATTTCCTGGTGTATGACAGCAAGAAGCCAAAAGTTCATGAGCTTAGTAAAATTTATTAGCTTAGGATTGGCTCCCTTGATCTCATTTGCCTCACCAGCAGGGGCTAAACCACACGAACTGAACAAGAGCTGCCCTTCACAGAAGGCCCGGCCTCCCTGCATGTCTTATCTGGACAGCAAAAGTTTATTTTTTAAAATGGTAGAACAAAAAACCTCAACCTCAAGTATTGTATAGGGGGCAAGAGGATTATGAAAACACTTTCAAAACAGATTTCAATTAAAGGTATTTTTAGTAATACAGTTAGCTCAATATACAAATAGAAGTAAAGGAAAACAGAAAGCATAGGATGTTTTTTATCTTCTTTACCAAATGATCAACAGGCAGAAGCAGATGCACAGGAAGCTCCACCTGAATGTGAGAAGAACTTCTTTACTGTGCAGGTAACCAAGCACTGGGACAGATCACCCAGAGAGGCTGTGGAGTCTCCCTCACTGGAGATAAATTCAAGAACTGTCTGGACACAATCCTGTGCAATGTGCCCTGGGATGGCCCTGCTTGAGCAGGGAGGCTGGACCAGATGACTCACTGTGGTCCCTTCCAACCTGACCCATTCTGTGATTCTGTGACCAAAAGTAAATGTGAATTCATTAAATTCTTGACCCAAGCCAGATATGTTTTGGGGAAAAAAACAAACTGCTTTGGAAGTTCACTAAAACTGAGTGTCACATACTGGATTATCAAAGCAGAACCACCACGCCGTAAGACTAAAAACCAGCAGTATTTCCATAAAGTGTTTCAAGTACCAGATTGCTATTGCACAATCACTGTGCAGAATTTAAAACATACCTAAATGCTTCAAATATTTGAGAAAAAATACTTTTCATAAAAATTAGATTTAAAAAAATTATTAAAATATCACTATGGCCCAGAAATTAGGCAAACTACTCAACCTGTGATTTCATAGTATATATAAAACACTAAAATTTTCTGCCAAAGAAATGTTTTAACTGACATTTTAACTTTTATTTCCATTTTCCTGGAGTTCAGTACCATTGTGACTCAAGTTCTAAACACAAACATTTGCATTCATAGTGAAAATGTAGAACATTAACAGGGTCTTCCAGCAAAACCTAGATCTGCCTTGAGTTTTTCTCAGGGCCATTTCTTAATACAATTACTGGTTTATTAGGCAATCTTGATGGCACATTTTAAATCACCAGAACCCTAAATTAAAAGTTAAACTCTTTACATTCAGATTATTCTCCTCTATCACAACAAGCAGTGCCATCACTTTTGATCTGACACATAGGCACAGCTGTGCTTTCTCTATAACAAACTGATTTCAAGCTTTTTCAATAAAACAGAATCCGCTTCCTACTAAAGAAACTTCTCTGTATGTAACAAAATCAGATATTCTAAATTTATGTTTGGACATCTTTCCTGCACATTCATTACCAATCATCACTCATACTATTGGAAATGCTGTTGAACTCTTCTCTCAGTCATTTTTCAACTAAGGAACTAAAACTTCTATCTTCTCCTTGACGTAACAAGGGTAAGCATTTAGACAGATCTATGGGCAGTGACATAAAAAGCTAGGATTACTTCATATAAAAAAACCTGGACATAAAAACCAACCTCAAAAAAAATCTCACTGACCACCAGAATTTCAGATATAATTAGCTACAGGAAATTAGTGATATACTAAATCTCTAATGCCAATGAGTTACTGTATTAATTTGTATAAGCTTACATCTAGCACTGATGAAAAAGCTTGTCTTTACCTATGTAAAAAACCAGAGCATTCATGCAATACTACAACAGTGCTGCCACCACTGTCATTCAATCCCTTTACGTCTTTCAGCCTGGTCTTCTGAGAAATTAAGGCCCATGTGTTTGTGTTAGATGCATATGTATGATTCACTAATGACTTCCAAGCCTGTAGATGGATTTTCTTTAAATTTGGCAGCAGCATAAATTTTCAAATATATTAAGCACCCACAAATTTCATGGGAAAAGGTGGCTAATGGGTAATAAGAATAACAATAATAATCCATCACTGTTTTTCGCAAGGGAAGGTTTCAATATGAGCTTCACGACATACTGCCTGTAAGAAAACTCCACATGAGATGGCCTTTATGAACCACTTTCCTTTTTTCTCCTTAGTTATGGGGGGGAAGTTTCAGTTGAGATCTGCAAATTACCAGAGTCAATCAACCACAGAGCATAAACTGCTAAGAAATTAAGCATCATTAGTTCTGGTGCTCACAGAAATACTTGTTTCCTTTCTGGTTCAGAATGTATGCTTACCTCCTTACTCCTGCGTGCATCTTCCCCGTGAAACCTACAGCAAAACGTTACAGGATGCTTTGGGAAGGTTTTCTTTGATAGCCCTGGCATACAGCTGATCTTGAATGTTAGCTGACTGCTAGTACTACATCAAATCAAGGGGGTACAAGGTTAAACTTCTATGAGAATACCAGTAGTTGATGAGTTAATTTCCAAGACACTGCATCTACCCTCATGCTCTAGAAAGCATTTGCATTTAAAAAGCAGGAGATCTAGAGTAAAGCTATCTTCTCAACTACCTCTGCTTTCCTGTATTTCCCATATCTTATTTCATCTGCAGAGAAGAAGAAAAACAAAACAAAACAACAAACAAAAGAAACCACCAAAACAAACAAAAACCAAAAAATATAAATATCCCTCTTTTTTAATAAGGATTTACTCCAGACTGGGAAACAGTGAATCAACTACACCAAATTTCTGCTATAAATAATTGACAGGAATGCTTCAGAATGTTTTAATAAAATTAAACTACTGAAAATAACAACTATGGCTACATCTACATTAGCAAGAAGTAAAGAATTATCAAGAGCGGATCTGTAGAGTGGAACAGCTGGTAACAAAAATCCCAAACATACACTAGTCACATCTAGCAGATTTGCTCTAGACTACTTCTAGTGCAGTTCCATGTACTAAATGCACATTAAAGGTTGGAGCACATTCAGCAAATTCCTAAACACATCTCTCAGCTTAAAACAGAAGGAATCAAGCTCTGAAAACACTACATATACCAAACTAAACTACAGTGAGGAGAGAGGATAGTTATTGATTTAAATTAAGACTGACCTGCTTTTCTCTTAGAAATCTCCTCCTTCCCATCCCTAGAAATTTGTCTCTTCCTAGTTTATTTTGAAATGACTGGTATGATCTAGATCTCAAAGCTATTAAGAGTCCACAAAAGGAAAAAAAAAAAAAAAAAAAGTTGGTGGATGAGTATAAGAGAGATGTCTAAGAACAGCTGAACTGAGGGAAAGGCAGGCAAAAGCCAACATTGCATATTCTGTTCAGAGAAAGCCAGCTGGCCAGCCCGTATGTACACACTGGCTAATTAAGAAGTATGTAGGTAGCTCACGCCTAGCCATACCAAATGTTATCTGCATTCTGGTGGGAGTGTGTCAAAGACAGATGAGGTTAACACACTGGGAGAAAGGGAACGGGTATAGTATAAAGGACCAAAAAGCTATAGAAAACCGGTATTTTTAAATCCTGTAAGAAGGAGAGTTTTAGCAAAAAGATGTTCATTTAACTAAGTTTAACACTCTGTGTTCTTTTTTCTTCTTATCAGGAAAGTGCAAATGACTTCAGTATTTTATTTCACAACAAAAGCATCCTTCAGCAAACAGCTTAGAGAAGTGATTTCTTTCCAAAAGAGAGGTTAACTAATTATTACTGCTAAATGAAACGTGTGATGGGAGATGTAACAGCATTGCCAGTTATTTTCTTCTTATGGAACTCGGTGCTTCTACACACAGTTACTCAACCAAAGCCAACTGCTACACAATGAAATGGCTCCCGGTAAACGCTGATCTCATGTTATCAGATCAGCATCTACCTTTTCACCTACAGTGTCCAGCAATAAAAAAGGGCTTCAGACAGAACAAGAGATTATTCAGGATATTTAGGTTAGAGGCTAGGGATGTGCTAAGAGGCACAAGATCAGCAATTTGGTACTGCAGGGAAAGAGACCATTCAGGTTACAACACACGGCAGGAGGGCAGTGAAATCCAGCAGCACAGGGCCAGGCCTTTCTGGGTTGGCAATTTTATCACCACATCTACAAAAAGAATATGTCTGTATTTTAACCTGGTATTTCCCACACAGAAATATGGTTAAAGCTTCAGATTAGCCAGATGACTAGAATGTGACTGTGACAAGGAGGCAGCAGAGAGAGAGACTTGAGAGGACACGGCTAAGAAGGGAGTGTGTCTAGGAGGAAAGCATAGGGGACTCCATGATGAACACACAAATATTTTTTCCCCAGAATACTTTTTTTCTGTGTTACAGAACACAAACCAGAAGTCTTTAGTCTTGCCATTCCTATGGTCTTGTAAAAAAGACCAAGCATTCCATATCCTTTTCATTTAAATGGCGAATGACGAGCTTATCCCTGTGGTCTGTTTTCCACTACCTCCTTGGACAGCCACACTTGCAGAAATGAAGTCTCAAACACTGCTGATGTCTCATGAAAATGTCAAAATGATGGTAAAGGATGGGACACTGCCGAGAGCAAGCACTTAAAAATCTCATCAGAACATTATACAAAATACTGTTCTGAAAGGTCAAAATTTCAGAGTGACTGCAGCGACAAAAATATTTGTACCAAGGTCTCCATTGCAGAGAACTATATCAACACAGCTACTCTATAATCATTAGAGCAATTTATTTGATCTTTACAATGAAGACACTGAAAAGATTATTAAAGGCTTTATTTGAGCAAAAATAGTTTTAGGTTTCTTGTGCAAGTCCTAAGAAAGCAGTGTTACATGGATCCCCTTAAAAGAGACTTCCTCTCAATCATTTAGCAACTGAGGGTGCTGCTGTAGTCCAGCATACATGTTACTGCTAAGTAGGATTATGGAACAGTTTAACTCCCTGGGTGCTAAGTCAAAGTTGAATAGGTATGAGCTCTAGAGAATAAAGCATTTTTTCCAAAAAGCTGATAGCACATTAGACATACGCAGCTATAATGGACTAAATATGCACTGCAGCACATCCCTATTGGCAAGCCTGCCTCCTGCTGCAGGCTAGAACCATATTATCCTTTACAAGCTCAAAGGAAAACACATTCACAATTAGAAAAGATTAAATAAAAGGCTATTTGTGTACACTGTACTATTTGAGACTGTATTTTTACCATCACCACTTCCTGTGTGTGGTATACATTATAATACCTTCAAATACAACGAACAGAACAATTTACCAGGCCCTTTTTGCCCTGCACTCCATGGTGTCTCATTGTAACCACAATTCAGTTCTCTGGCAGTAACCAGCAAATAAATTACTAACCAGTACTGGCTTTAGGTAGCAGAGCAATTTAGTATGTTAGAGAGAACACTGCCTGAATGATACATGCAGTGGCTTTTGCAGATGAAAGGTGACAAGAACATTTTTATTTGGAAAATATTCACAAGGTCTTTTCACACAATTGTGATGGGTCAGTGCATGCACATTCCAGTGTCAGGGTTATGATGAAAGAACTAAGCTCCAACACAGTCTCAAACTAATGTGCCTAAGGCAACAGTCTGTTGCTGTATTAAGTGCAAATGCAGTACCCAGCATGGACATGAGTCACAAATTTGGCAGATTTTACAGCATTTGACGATAAAAATATGACAAAACATTCTTGGTTCAGAAGTGAGAAATTTTTTTTTATTACAATTTTTCTTTAAGATTTGCACAATACTCAAGACAACTTTGTGACTAGAACATGCAGCGCTGAGATTAGTTCTACTCCTTTGCTATACCTATTGTGCAATCTCAGAAACAGTGCCTTACCTCTCCTCTGCAGCAGTTTTTCCTACCAGAATTTAGAGGGTATATAAAAAATCAAAGAAAACAAAACATCAGCTAACAAACATATTTCAGAAATATGTGTAATGAGATAAACTGGATATATATATATTTTGGAGACTCCTCAGATACTAGGTAATAGATGGAACAGACTCATTATCCTATCAGAGAGCATTCCTACATTTTAATTTTAAATGTTCAGATACCCGAGATCCAAACAGATAAGAATTGTACAAATCTTTTTGCAATAAACCAAATAAACTATTTATTTGAACTCCAGTTTACAAAGGTGTCCTTTACAAAATGGTGTAACAGTAAAACGGGCATGGGCAGTGACTACTCACAATCTCCAGAACAGCTTTTAATATACTCTGAAGTACCTACTCATCGCATGCCAGACTACACTACACAGGGATAGGATGAAGTCCCTAAAAAAACCAGCCAACACTCAGGCAGCAAGAAAGATTTTCCAATACTTCAGCTGGAACTCCCCACCACTTCCTACCAAAATAAGGAATGTATCTCATAGTCTAGGAATTTCTACTAGGAAGACAAAAAAAAAATGAGAGGACATACGACTCTTTCCTATGCCGAAAACAAACAAAACCTTTGCAGGGGTTTTGTTGTACTTGCCTGTACAGGACCTTGGGCTCCAACCCATAACCCCTATTTTAAGAGCCTGAGTTTACCTGTGCTTGGTTTCAAGTGTCAAGTTCCACAGATTTCACAACACTCTTCAACTGATTTCTGTGGTAGTAGTAGCACCTAGACGCGTCAACTTCCTTGTAACAAATATTCTCTACTAAAGAGCGTGACTGAATCTGTAGTTTTCTAATTAACCTTCAGTAAGGTTTTGATCCTCTTTTTTTTAACTAAACACATGCTTATCAGAGATGACAAGAACTTCACTGTGTGTAGAAGTAAAGAATAGTTGAGGTGGAGACATTTAGAGGTCCATTTACATCTCTCAGTTATCTACTCAGACATTTTCAGCTTTAGTCATACTTAACATACATCAGGATGAGTTTGTTACTTGAGCAGGAAGACAGTAAAAGAAATAACGGAAAGTACAATGAGATGTGTTACGTGGACTGACACGAAATTTAAAGGTACTATGGGTTCATACATATGGTTCATCAGAGAGATCATGCTTCAGTAACAGCTGTATCTGAGCAAGAGACGAGCCTCTTTCATGTCACAGCTTGTCATTACAAATACACCCGCGCATCTGCCCAAAGGTTTTCTTGCAATTATAGTATATTAAGTGTCAACCAAGTAAGGACTGAAACTCTTACTGGAGTAACTTGGACATTTCCTGCCTCACAAATTCTTAACTAAAATTCCAAAATCTACCTGTCAGAACAAAACCAACATGCTGACAAGCTGGTGAAGTTCTGAGGAACCAGTGATCACAAACAGCTGCAAGTGGCCTCATCTGCTTCTAGAGAAAGATAATTTACTTCTCATTCTTAACATGATTCCTGCTATTTCAGCTTGTCTTGATTTCTACCTTCTTAAAGGGAAGAAAATGTCTACAACATCTTTTTTAAAAAAAACCCAACAACATCCTAAATAGAAAGCAGCACCTATCCTGGACAACTCCAAAGAAATTACTATTCATAAATCAAAACTGGGAATGTTACCTCTCCCTTCACAAATATTAATTTATTTTCACAATATTGCTGGAAGATGAAAATGCCTTATATCCTTCATTTTACAGATGGCAACTTCAGTTGATAGAAATAATGAAGTGAGGAGTTTGACCAATTTGCCACACCTGTAACACCAAAGACTTTATTTTTCAGATTATTTTGCATTAGATAGTAGTTTATACTTGGTTAGACCATAGCTACTATTGACTTCATTTACAACTTTTGCAAGCAACCACTCTTCCCTACCACTGCTAAAGGAAAAAGGTAAAAGTCTCAAACCAGATATCCCCATGTGAGGAAAATACTTAGCATGTGCTCATAAAAAGCCCGTATCTCACACAAATTCCAAAACAGACTGAAAATAGGTAACTTTCAGGGTCAGTGTTCAACTTCCTTCAACATGGGACCCTCTTTCCCTGTAACCTTCTCCTGAGCTAGAGAACTTATTCCAGCTTCTACCACAGGACTCTTCTTGGAGCAGTAACCTACACTGTACAAATGCATTAACCCCAGAGATTCATACAATTAATCATTTAAAGTGGAATATCAACCAAAACCCCATCAACTCATGATGCAATTCTGCTGTGTGCAGCAGGGCAAATGAGCAGTGCTCCTCTATTACAGGGCAGATAGCATTTCTGGCACAGCAGAAGGTAAAAAGTTTAGCCACACTGTGGAACACAGCAAGAAGTCATGCAAATACAGACAAGAAGCACTCATTTCACTTCTTTCGCAACACACTCCCCCCATTTCCTTCCTTTACTTTCTCTGAAATTTCCAGTCTCAAACAGATTCTGAGATCCTCCCACTGCAAATGTCACTCCACACACCAAGATTATGAAAAAACAAAAATCAAAGCAGTTTGTTGGTATCACACTTCTAAACTCATATGGAATTAATTACTGTTTATGTCTTTCCAAGGCACTGCAAAAAAACACATAAAAACTAACATTTTGTCAAAATATCCTTGCAGGTGCTATGTCAACCAATCAAATATTGCTTGGCATGTAAGACCTAAAAATTAATAGCAGAGCATGACAGAGGAAAAGAAGGAGGATCCCAGGTATCTATAAATGACCTTTAAAGTTCTTCTACATGGATAACCGAACAGGGAAGAACTAAAGAAAATGAGTGTGGTAGGCTCTACTTTAACATCTCACAGCAGTATACTGAGTACTGAAGACCAAGTATCCAAAAAGGTAATTTCCAAAGGATGGGACACTCTCAAATAATTACTTAGATTCATGGACCCTAAACCTGGGTAAACCCAGCTGCATCAAGACTCATCCAAAAAAAGACACCAAGAGACTGCCACCAAAGCCCTGTAAGGTGCTGAGAAAAGGTAGAAAGCAAAATGAAGGAGAAGATGAATTCTTTTCCCAGTTGACTCTTGTACAACTCCCTTCTAGGATGCTGAACTCCTTCCTGACTTAAAAAAAGAAACCTTAGGAATTAATCTGCTTACATAATGCTATTTAGGGTGAAAAACCCATGTTGACAAACACGGCCTAAACAGACAGGATGGCACAATCCTGAAAAGAGGTGAGTGGGGAAGATGGTGCTTTGCAACAGGGATCCCTAAAGAAGATTTAATATAAACAGAAAGTTGAAATAGGAAAGCACTGGATGAGAAGGAACAAAAAAGTAAGATCAAATACTATGATTTCTTTTTTAAATTTTTGAACAGAAATAGTTTCACAAGTCTGAAATTCTAAATATTAGCTGTTTAGTAAAAGGAACACACAGGGCCAAGGAACTCGTCTTTACAGTAAGTACTTTCTGATTTATACAGAAATAGTATAGATGTCTATATTCAGGACAAACTTTCAGAACAGAAGTCCTACCAGTTTAAGGTTATGGAATTCTCCATTATTTCATAGAAGTTTTTGAAGCGCTGTGGGCTTGCTTAACAGTGAAGCATGTAGACTGGATACATATACTACAAATGAACTTGCAAAACCATAGTCTTAAGTAATTAATAACTTTCACAACAGGCTTAGAAAAGGGCTACTTTTTCTAGAAGAGTATAAAACAGTAGGACATTTGATGTCACAATGGCATTCCAGATTGCATAGGAATGGCAGAATCTTTATCAATAAGCCAGTATTATCTTGCAAAAAAAGGCAGATCATTCTATCATCACTCTCTATTTAATCATATAATTTCCTCTCAATAACCAAGAAAAGTGCTGCATTGAAAGCATTCACATTCTATAAAAAAACTGATTTTAAATTGAACAGCTTAAATTACAAAAGCAGAAAGTTTGTGGAACTTGCATAACATAAACCAGATTATATTTTCATTAAAGAATGGTTAGGAATTATTTAAAAGCAGAAACCCCTCTCTGGTTCTGAGAGGCTTGAGTTGAAGCTTCTCTTTATGCATACAAGTACACATGGGAGTGATTGGACGTAAGAAACGAACATTTAAGAATAGGGTTATCTCTGGTTATCTTCTGGCATTATTAACAGACAGAAACAACCAAACAAAAAAAAGCAAAAAAAAAACCAAAATGGTGACAAATCTTCCTTTCAGAAGTCAGACATCAACCCCCATTTCAGTGGGGCAGGAGTGGCTCCCACGTAGTGACAAGGGGCATCATTCCTTCTGAACCACTTACATTATTTCTATAGCATTCCTCCATGCAGGCCAGTACGGAACTGAACCAGTGCCAGAATTCAAGATGAATCTGAAGGACACTTGTCAGTATTGTATCATTCTCAAGTGCATTTCTCTATTCTCAGATTAACCCTTTGTCTTTTCATGGAGGATACTAACATTATTGTTCTTATACAGGCTGGCTGCTCTGCAAGGAATCACTGGAAAGAAACAAACAGAAAGAACCAGTACAAACAGCATGGCTTGAAAAAATAATTGTTTTTCTTCTTTAAAGAATTCCAAAGGATCAAAAAAAAGGACTAAGTTCCTTTGCAGATGTTCTCAATATTCAAATATCATTTCTGAATAAATTCTCTTATTGCTAATTATACTTCAGCTACTCTTCGTATTTCTCCTTTGGCAACAGAAAATAAGATTGTTTCACTTTCAGTTTCTCACTCACAAGCTTACTCAGAGTCAAGCACCGGAAGAGACTTTTTTCCAGTAAGTTATAGCACAAATAACGTACAGAAGACATATATGGATTTGTCTTCCTTTAAAAAAGAAGTATCAGAAACTGCATTTTTAACAGGCGAAATGAAGTGCAGAGAAGTCTTACTTATGCAACCAGCTAATTAGTAATTTAAATAATTCTTTTAAATGATTTAATTAGGAATCTGTATAGCAGAACTTGGTAGAATGTACCACAGCTTTACAAGACTACCACACACAGGCAGTATAAGAAGAATGCATCCTTTGACTATTAAAAAATAAATTTGTCAGGAAAAACATTAACTACAACAGCTGAAAAAAAAGTTCTATTACATATTTGAATGAGAAAAAAAGTTTGACAGTTTCATAATTTATCAAGCCTTCAACAATAAGCTCAGCAAGGAATCCCAACAGACTAACTAAAATTAGAACATAATATTTTACTTGCACTATTGGGCCAAACTCTGGGTTCAACTGGTCATGACTGTAAGCACACTGTTCTAGCTGAGCCTGCAGGGAGCCTGGGGTGGACTAAAGGATCTCCAGAGGGGCCTTCTGACCTCAGCTAGTCTGTGATTCTGTCCCATGAATCAGAAATGCAGATGTGCTTTACCTCAGCAGCAGGATGTCTATGGGCAGTTCTCTCCTCCTGCTGATACATTCAGCACAGGACAAGGTTTGTGTCTTCTACACTCTCCAGAAACTTAAGCTGCATAATCAGGACAGCATTTATTCTAACAAATACTCACATAGGTGGCCAGAAGAACCCGTGTAGCTTGTGGGTACGGGTGTCATACCCAAATCATATCAGGACAATTGTGTAGAATGCAAACATCATATTCCTACTGAGGGAAATACCTACATGTCAAAATAAACATTTACATGGAAAAACAACCTCACGTCTTAGAATCAGACACAGATATGCTTCTGGAGTGCCTGAAGGGATCGTCCTTTATTCTCAACAGTCTCTCAAAATAAAGGAGATCCTTGATTCTACAAAAAGGAATTCTATTGCAGGGAAATAAAAGAACATGCTAGCCCAAGAACTCTGGCTCTTAGGAGCCAAAGAGACTTATTGCAAAATCCATTAGTCCTCCTTTTTAATCTACAAATCTAAAAACTCGTAAATTCACAGGTGCTTCCTCTTGAGTCTTTTTTAGGATGAGCTATGAGTTCAAAGGAAACACCTGCATAGTTTAGCTTAATATGATACACTCTTTAAACTACATGGAGAAGTGGAGTTGTAAACGTCAGGTTTGATCTACTGGTTATTCCCTAAAGATGTAGCTAAGTAAATATTTTTCAGTTAAGAAGGACTACTGCATATGTAGAACCTACCAAAATAAAACTTAAAAGCCTTTCTATCAGTACTTTGACAAACGTAAGATAAGCAAACCTACTACCAAACAATTTTCAACTCCTTCCACAGGAATCTACTTTCCCTCTGGAAACATACAGATCTCCAAGAGAAGAGATTTCATACATCCATACATTATTATTAGAACCTCAGTAATTTCTATTAAAATCTTCATAAACTAATGATAATTTATCAATCTAAAACCAAGAAAAACCACAACTTATCTGCAGCACTGCCAGAAAGAACACTACTTAAAACACACACAAAGGCCCTTCACAGGCTAAAAACAGATGAACTGCCAACACCTACTCACAGTCCTTCAACTTTAGCAGGATTCAGGACAGGTAAAGCAGGTAGCTGGAGTACTACCATTCACAAGAAGAATCTAAAGCAGTAGATGAAGGACAGAAAGTAATCTTGGCTTGCTCACAGGTCCCCAGGTGGACAACAGAGGTTTTTGTCCTGGCTAAATTGAGAAGACAGGCAAAATATTCAACAGCCTTTATTGCCATCTCTTGGCCATCACCAAATCCCACAAAAATAACAACAAAATCATCTGTCAGCTCCTTTACGGAAATAATCTTTCTTCTGGGGAAAAGAGATAGCGAGGGAACAGATGGAGTGGAAATAGAGAACAAGCGGAACGCTGTTTGCAGACAAGTATAACTATTTAGGGCTGTA
Source organism: Eulacestoma nigropectus (assembly GCA_013397775.1). Classification (NCBI taxonomy): domain Eukaryota; kingdom Metazoa; phylum Chordata; class Aves; order Passeriformes; genus Eulacestoma; species Eulacestoma nigropectus. The sequence continues at coordinate 6,417,729 of VZTE01005045.1, read as the reverse complement.
AAACTACAGTGAGTACTGCAATTAACTTTCATTAAAGTTCTACTGTGTCATCTGGAGAATCGAAGGGACTGGAAAGCAAAGAACCAGTTATTTTCTGACAAAAAAAGACAAAGGACAGGATTTTTTTACTTGCTTAAAAAAGGTAAAACAGGTGGTAAGACACCTTTTTCTTCTTGAAGTCAAAAGATGAATAGATTAGCATTACCCACACATGAAAGAGAATAACACAAAATGAAAGGCCCATTTTCTCTTTATCATTAAACTAGTAGTAAGAACCCAGATTAGTAGGTTGCTGAAAAGTGCAGAGCATTAAAGAAAGTCGGTTTCTCTGTTAGTTGTTTGTTGCACACAATCTCGAAGGAAACAAACAAGAGAACGACATTTCCACAAACCAGCTAAGAGTCATCTAGCCAACAGAGCTTGAAAGGTTTGACAGCCAGACACCTCTAAAGTAGGACTAATACAAAAGGCTTGGAAATAGAAGGGAAACCATAGGAAATGTCTTCACACACAAGCTCATTTCTGCTGTCATCAAACAGTGGAACTTTTTAAGATCTACCAAAGCACGGTTGGAAATGTGTAAGAGTTATTTAGAGTTTGTTGCACTGAATACATTCTGAAGCCCAGAAAGGGGGGCAAAAAGTGCTTTCTACCTCTGATGCTTTCCAGCCTCACAAATGCAAGACGAAAGGCAAGGAAAGAGTTGTTTCAATACTGTCTATCTCCAGCGAGCTACTCATGGGTAGAAAGCAGATGACGGGACCAGAGAAGAAAATATATAAAAGTTTTCCTCTTCAGAGTGCATTTTTAGTTTTTGCCTCTAATACAGCCCATAATTCTGTCTCTAACGTTGCTAATGGCTTTTCTTAACATAAACTACTGTAAAATCAATCTTCTTGTGACATTATCACTACCTAAAGCACTCTGAGAAGAAGCCATGAAACTGAGGAGCATTTATTCATTTGTTGTTTGCTAAAGCAGCTGCAGCAGACATAAGGATGCTTCACCAGATCCAGGGAAATAATCTAAAATAAACCAAGGCAAAGTCATACTCTGAAGGGCTTTCATGTCTCTACATTAATATTTAGTCTTTAAGCAAGGTGTCAATAAAGGTCCTCAACTGCCTCCATAGCTTACAGAAGAACATTTAAGACTTTGCTAGGTTCTGGAATAATAATGAACTAACAAGAAAAAAAACTAAAGATGTTAGCAGAGCTCTGACTTCTGTTATTCTGTTAATAAAATCATTCAGTGTAATAACACAAAATGCAAGACTGACTTCGTGCTAATATTTATTTCATACCATCTGTCACTAGAATCTAAGTAGAGTCTAATGATGTAGTTAAAAAAATAGTTTGATTTGGAGACTAAATGACCAATCAACATTTATAATACTCCATCTGCAATAGAACACGGAAAAGAAGAAACACCAAACATTCATGCCCAGCCCATCACTTCATAAGAGAAGATCAAAAAATGCCAAAAGTAGGTTGTTCTGAGTGTGTGTATTAACAGTGTGGTAGCAGGTTAATCATTACATATTTTGTGATCAATAGTTTTTTCCAATTTTAAAGAGGACCAACTGCAGTAGTCTCCCAGGCAATTTCATCGGCCTAAGATTGTCTAAACATGGTAAATCAGTTCAACAAATAGAATTTGTTTTTCCTGTCTGTAAGCCCAATACTGAGGAAGAAGTTCTGAATAGTGAGGAAGAAGTTCTAGCTCAGTCATTTCTAGGTGCCCGTATTTCCACTAAAAAGGATATCCAGGACCTTCCACTTAGTTAAGTTAAAGCTGCAACAGCTTACAGAGTTTGTAGGAATTTAAACAGACACCTAAGGGTGCAAAGAAATTGATTTTTGAGAATGATTGGTGATCACTAATTTATAAACACAGATATTCAACTTTCAGTGTATGCTTTTAATCCTATGGTTAAGTGGTAACATAGCAGTACCTCTTGCAAATAATGCCAAGCAAACACGGAAGCTTCATACAAGCACTCACTTAGCCTGCTTGTTAAAAGGCCCTTTCCTCTAAGAAGTCACCTATTCTGCAAGCCTGTTGGAAGAAACTGTGCACAGACTTCAGTTTGTGGCATAGGCCTTGCTTTCTTACACAACAGCTGTCCCAAGCTTTCATGTCTGTAGTATTCTGAGTTTACAACTGATTTTGAATAATCCTCTGGGTGGGAGAAGAGCACACAAAGAGATGGCAATAGAAAGGCAGAAATATTTATATTTGAAAGACTGAGCTGTCATCTTTGTGAAAGAAACAAAGGCTCTCTGATCAACTGCCCACACTCAGTGATTACTAAAGAAAAGCGAGGAAATAGGAAAAGGGATTCGCACACCACACACTGAAAAACTGACATTGCCACAAAAAAACCACCATGGTCCTCTGGGTGCCAAGAAAAACACTGGCACTCCTTGACATTTCAGCTTGCACGACATACAGAAAAGTAGAACTATTAAGGGAGAGGTGGGGTGTAAAAAGACACAGTCAGTCAAGGGGTTCACCATTACCTTCTCAAAGAAATATTCTGCTGTACCTCAAACCCTGCAATTTTATTTGAACAGACAGTTTCTCAAGCTTGCAGAGAAACCCACTAAATTCACAGAGGATGAGATTAAGGCCTCCAGCTGATCAAGTCACAAGGTCAGCAGGGAGTTTGAATTTCCATCTTAAAGAATGAAGAAAAGCAAGAGACACCCAACACCTGCACAAACCTCAAATAATAAGAACAGTTGAAATACCTTGACATCTCATATAATGCTGGAGATCTGTTGCTCTGGAGACTTTTACCCACTGAACTATAGCAAAGGATTACAGCAGAAGAAGGAAAGAGAGCACAGGATGCTTGGTTCCTTGCAGCTGCACAGCACCTGTGAATAGCTCACCATGTCCCTACCTACAGCAACCAAGACTTGAGGACAACCAAGCTACCATCAATCTGTACACGGAGAAACACCCAAACCCTTGCTGTTTCAAAATCAGAGAAAAAGAAGTGCTCCCAACCTCCAAAGCATGGCTTGTCAATAAACATGAATTATTTTAATAACAGTTAATGATTTCTTATAGACACGATGATCTCACCCTTTCCTAGCATTCCAAAATTAGATAATTTTTTCCTGGAACATAAGTACATTTGGACTGCTCCACATCTGTCCAATAGCTTTTTGTTCCTATAAGCATCACCACTCACTCACTTTTCTCCATTAAAGATTTGTTTTATCCCATGAGTTACCTTGTAATTCAGAGGTATAAGATCCCCTTTCTTCCATATCACATGGCCCACAGAAGAAAGGCATGAAACACAGTGACAGCGTCCAGGCAATTTCCACAGGACCTCCAGCTAATAATATTGGTACTGGTAAATAATAATACTGATACTGGAATGTGCTGCCCAGGGAGGTGGTGGAATCAACATCCCTGAAGGTGTTTAAGGAAAGACAGGACACGGCACTTAGTGCCACGGTCTACTTGACACGATAGCGTTTGGTCACAGGTTGGACTCAACGACCTCAGAGGTTTTTTACAAGCTCATTGATTCTGTGATTCTGTAAAATATTTATTTTATTTGCGAGTTCAAAGTAAAAAAAAAAAAATCCTTTCCTTTCTTATCGGATGCACAGTCTTTAGGCAAAAAAAAAAGACAAAAAAAAAAAAACCCCAAACAAAAAACCCCTACCAAAACAAAAAACCCAACGAAACAAGACTGAATATTATCAATGGTACCTCGAGAGCCTGACAGGAACTAGAATGAAGAACTGAGCAACTGAGCCTGGCATTCTCTTATTCCTTGCCCTTCCTTTGTTGCCTGCTGTCACCTGTGCAGCGCGAATTGCCGCGCTCCATCCCCATCGGCGGCTGCCGGGCGCTGGCAGGGAAGGCAGGGAACGCGTTATCCTGCCGAGCAGCCAGGCAGCCTCGGCGGGGCCGGCACCGGCGGAGCAACTCCCGAGGCTGCAGGGAGTAGCCGAAATTCCCGACACGGAGGCGGGGCGTGTGTGCTATGTGCGTGTGTGTGTCTGTGTGTTATGTGTGCTGTGTGCTATGTGTGTGTACACTGCCATGCCGCGCTCGGCACCCGCGCCCCGCTCGCCCGTGCCGCCTCCCTACCTTCCCCGCACATTCCCGGCCCTGCCTCCCGCGGGAACCTCCCGAAGGCAGCGGACCCCCCACGCCGGGCGGCGGGGCAGGGGCCAGGCTCGGCGGGCCAGGCGGTGACAGCGGCGGCCATGGCTCCCGCCGCGGCGCTGACGGGCTGACAGCGGCGGCCGGACGCGAAGCGCGGTGCCCGCTGCTCGGGGGGA
>VZTE01005045.1:6389132-6412571 GCA_013397775.1 Eulacestoma nigropectus | reverse complement strand
ACCCCGCCTCGCCTCGCCCCGTCCTGCCGCTGCCGCCCCCTCCCCGGGGAGGGGTTTTTCCGGCGGTGATGGCGCAGTGAGTTTTAACTGTCCGGCGCAGTGCGCGTGCGCGGCGGGCGCAGCCCATCCCATGCCATGGCGTCACCGGGCACTAGCGGGGATGGAGGGGTTGAGGCTAAAGGCCTTGCAGTTTTCGGGAGAAGCCCCCGGACGCAGGTGCGTGTGGCGCGGTGCCGGACAGCCTTGGTTAGCCGTTCGCCTTCGGGAAAGGCTGTGGGATGCCGATCCCGCCGCACCGGGGGGTCTGGTCAGAGCTGTATGCCCCCCATCCCCCACTCAGGCTCAATTCCCATCCACCCGCCGCTCTTTCCCGGCGGGGACAGGCAACGAGCCGCAGGACAGGAGAGCTTCTAGGTTTCCAAACTAGTTTTTTGGGGGTGCCCTGCTTGCACAAATGCGCCATACGTCATATAAAGCCGTCTAAGGGGTTACGGAATTGACTGGCGCTGTAGCCCAAGTTGCAGCCTTGGAAACGTGAAAGGTTTTGCATCTGCTTGTAACAGTAATAGTATGTGGCAGAACTTAAGGAACCTGTCTGGTGCTGTACTCGTGGGTTCTCGATTAATGGTCTCCAGATCGCTTCTAGGAGGTGCTGAACGGCTGCCAGGTGTAGTATTTTGACAAGGCAACTAAACAAACCCCTTTAGCATAGTCTTAATTGCCGTGGTCACTCTGCTACTGGATTACTTTCATGTGTTACTGTGTGGAAATTCCTTGATATTTCCTATTCATCAAAAAAGTGATTTTTTTTTTTTCCAGAATCGAAAGATTACTTTGATTGAGGCCACCTGTTGTGTGGACTTGCCGTATATTCTGATCCCCACCCATGATGTAGCAGCATGGGTAGAGGATGGCATCACAAATCTCTCCTATTCCCATGCTGCATGGCTTACTGTTCAGACAAACTTCTCTCATTTGCTTTCACAATCTTCCTGTACAAATGCTGGTAAAGATAATTTGTGCTGAAAAGCAACTGCCTTCACTTTAATTTGATTCTGATAGTGTACAGTGAGTACTACCCGGTGGCCAGGAACAGCTCTGCCAGCATCAGTGGCCATGTAACAAAGGGAGTTGCCTTCATATTCTTTTGTGTTAGATTGATGGCAGAGGCTATCACTAGAAGTGGCATGCTTATTGAAGAGTAGACAGCATATGGAATGTCAGCCTAAGTGGAGTAAGAGCAGTTTCTAAACGCAGAATAGTTTTTCTTCTCATGGTATTATACAGGGATTCACATTGTAGAACATGACAGGCTACAGGTGTGACCTTGCATTGTAATACTGCATTTTGATCCTTGTGCATGAGTAGTGTGCAGTTCCAGAGTTTGGTGTGTGTTAGGTGTTAACAACCAGCAGCTGAGATAACTGGGAAGGTGTCTCATGAGCAGTATCTGCAGCAGCATATGTTAAGATCTGGTAATACCTATCAGCAACTGGAAAAAATACAGTTCCTTAAGCCTTTTGTAAGAACTACTGTTTGGACTAATGAAAAGCATCAGTTGACTGCTAATTGCTACCCCTACATTCATTTCTTCCCCTTGTTTCCAGCAGCCCCTTCCTTTTACATCTAGCACAGCTGCAAGATGCTTTTGTAGCTGCACGGTGTTGGTGTACATGGTACTTCATCTGCCCTCCCCAGGGGAACATCCTGTGTTACGAGCCCTGTGAACTACTGGTCTTAAGACAAACAGGTCCAGCATCTGGTTGAACTGTGTCATTGCTGAATTCAGTCTAGTAACTGAAGGACTGAAAATTTCAGACTGCAGTACAAAAATCTGACATAAGAACTTGCAGGGTACCATGCAGGTGAAAGCATGTGCACTAGCCTCTAGGAGGTAACTGGCAGGTCAGCCCATGGGGCCAGCAAACATCCTGGACAGGTGGAATGGGATTTCACTGCTTCTTCCTATTTAATGACAGAGCACTGTTCCAGATAACATTTTTCTAGCAGTGGTGGTCATAGAAATCCTTTCTGTTATCCAGCATCAAAAACATCATTGGGTATCTAGAATTTCCTATTACTCCACACTTCCTTCTATCTTCACCAAAGGAAAGAACCATCACCTCCTACTCTCGCAGTCCAGTGGATTCTTTAGATGTCTTCTGCTTCTGTGTCCTAAATCCCATTTCCTTTCTCAAGACTACCTATTTTAAAATCTTCTCAAGGTAGTCTTTTTTTTTTTTTCTCCTGTTTCTTTTATTTCTTTATCCTCCACTTTTAGAGAACTAATATAGTATGTGAGTTCTTTTAATTTTTCCCTCATTTAAGGAGAGGCAAACAAGACCACTGACAACACAGAATCAGTTCTGTTGGTGCTACAGTACCAGTTTCAGGAATGTGTTGACTGTTGCTGTAGTTGACTAATTTTTTGCTTAAATCACCACCTAGTACTCTTACAATCCAGGATATTAACTGAATTACAAGTGTGTAATTATTTGACAGGTTAGTGCTACTGCCTAGAATTAATATTAGTGACCCTCTGCTATTAAGAGTAATGAAAATTATGTCCTGTTAATATTTGTTACCAAAAATGTCCTACTACTAATAAAATATGCTTTTTTTACTACTAGTAAAAGCAAGCACAAGGTATTATTTGCAGCTATTCAAAAACAGAAAAGAGAACTTGGATGTATCAATTCTTGCACTATTCTGGAACTCTTTCATAATGATCACCTTTTTAATTCTCATCACAAGTCTGCATAAGTTACCATTGTGAAAATAATTTATTGTATAAACAGCTACATGTAGCAAAAAATGCAGAATATGTATTTCTAGTTGAGATGTTTGAAATAGTCAAATTTCAACAAAGCCTGAAATAACGCAAGATGTGATTTTTTTTTTTAACCGTTTATCTTAATACAATGATTGCCCAAACTTTTTTGAGGCGAAACCAGGACCATAAAGCATCATATAATTGATGAATGAAGTGGCTGAGAGAAAAGAGTAATGGTTATTACTTATCTTCAGTTATTTCACAGTCCTGTAGCTGCCCTCCCATACTCAGTTTAAAGAGTGATGTATCAGATTTGTGCCATGCAGAAGGGATAATGTAAGTTATCCTATTCTAGTCAAGTGATTGGCAGACTTACATGTTGCATCAAAGTGACTGACGGCTTGTCTGTAGAACATCACTAGCAATCTCCAGTAAATGGAAAACTGTTGAGGTCCATGTTCTGCTCATGAGACAGACATCAAAATTGTCATTGCAGATGGAATGAACTGGAGAGACAAGGGGGATAAGGCCACAAATTCTGCCTGGCTTTACAAATGGGTGGAGTGTGGCATTCTAGAGCTTTGTTTTTGTATAGTTGGAAGTTTCAAGCTTGGCAGGTCCAAAACTATGTTTCCCTTAAACACCATTATACAGTCCCAAGGGATTTCACTGTTACATACAAAATCATGAATAACTGTAGCACAGCATAGTTCCACAATGCATGCATCATCCTCACTTGTATTCAACATATACTTCAAAAACAGTTGCCTTCTTTCACACCAGGTTAGAATAAGGTAAGGCTGTATGAGCTAGAATACAGCTTTGTTGTAATAATTGAACAAACAGCTCAGTCAGACTGGGATACTAAAATGAGTCTGTCTTTGCATCGAGATCTGATATGCTGTCTGCCTCATTTCATGTCTCTAGAGAAGTGCCACATAGTGCCAGATGCCTGGCCTGCTACAAGGCCTGTGGCTATTACAGACATGGAGTGACCTTTCAGAAGAGCATTCAGGAACTTTAAATGACAGATAAGATTTCAATCCATGTACTATTTTCTCCTGTGCACTATGTTCTATACTGCTTCTACACAAGATTTTTTTTCTTCGTGCTTGTTTGGAAATTGCTTCACTCATGAGTTGTATGTATTTATTGAATTTACTTTTCCATTTGTATGCAATTCAATTATTTCATTTTATAAATATAGTAATATGGAAGAGATAGCAAGTTTTTCATACAAATGATTTAGAGATACATTATGTACCCAGAACTACCAACAGTAATACTGCTTTTTTAATGGTGTGTGAAGGAACTTCACAGAGCCTATTCAAACAAGGTGGTACATGAACAGACTACGTGAGATTACCTGCATAATGGCTATCTGTAAAAACAGAATTTAACTCAGAAAAGGGTGGATAGTTTGGTGAAGTACTATTAATCAGACTATCAAAACAAACTAAATGTAACATAGAATAAAATTATAAAGATACAATTAAGCTCTGTCTATCTCACCAATTGTAATAAGAATGTAAGTTCCGTGCAGATTTTAGAAGAGACAGACACAGTATGGTCTCAGGTGACTGATGTGTCCACATTTCCTAATTTACATGGAAATGTATATCTGTATAGCTAAAGCATTTGCCCAGTTTTATAAGCACAGGTATTGAGTGTCAGCGTAGGTATTAAGTGTCAATATAAAGTCAATTTTAAAAAAAATTATCTTTAACTTTTTTATTGAAAGAAATTCCTCAATTTCACAGATAAGTTCTTGAAAATAGCTGGTACACTAGTAAGGTCAAAGAAGGATCTGTGAAGCAAAGATCCAGTTGTCAGATATTATCACCCTTAGGCACATGTTGAACTCTTCTGGTATATTCTGTCTTCCCCCAACTCCATACCTTGTCTGTACTAAATAAACTTGTACAGGAAGTTGGTTTTTGTTGCTATTAATTCTTTTAGTAGAATACTACTGCTGTTTGGGGCTTTACATTTTTCCTGATCACTGAATGATACTAAGAAGAATTAAGCTTAAGAAGAACCACTTCTTAATGAACCTATGCGATTTTTTACACAACATGGCTCAGATAACCTTTCTTGTTTGTTTGCTTATAAATTGCCAATAAAAGTATCATGATGAAGTTCGTCAGGTTATCTTTCAGTTTGGTTCCTTGTGTATTTGCCAGATGTGTAATTTAGTGAGTTTTGTTGCTTCCTCAAAGAGCTTCAGAGGAAACTGAAAAGAATTTTCAATGACAGATCAAAGATGCAACTTTTCACCTCTCATTGATCTTAAGTGGACTCTTTCAGGGAGTCACTTTACAGAGTCTACAGAACCACTTTTCTTATAATCTGGAATTATGATTAAACTGTGCTGTAGTTAAAACCACAGTAAGTTGGATAGTCTAATTGTTGTTAATTATTTTTTAAAACCAAAACATTAGAACGTACATAATTTTACTGAGATTGAAGATACTTTATTCTTTTCAGACAGTTCATCTTATATTACAAAAATCCTTAGAGGTCATCTCGAACTCCAAAACCTGGTCCTTTGGGTGGTTCAGTCAGAGAAGTAAGGCCACCAGCTGGCTCACAAGAAAAACGTCCACTCCTGAAAAATGAAAGCAGTTTTATCAATTGCTGGTATTGATAAAAAGATTCTGTTTAATCATTGGATAGAAGACAGTCACAAATCTGACTTAAGCCTGAAGCCACTGGTTTTTTTTTTTTTGTTCTTCCCATTCAATCTTCAAAAAAGGTGTGATGTAGCTGTTAAAAGTGAAAGGATTCCAAATTCAAGTAGTGACAAATAATTTCATAACTGAAATGCAAGCTAGAACCACTTGTTTTCTTTTATATTCATTTATAGGTTGGCCAGGCAGCATCAAATTTTATCAATCACAGTTTTGTTACAGATGCTTCCCTGTGTTTTTTTGAAACTATAACTGTTTTAAGATTATTGTTCTTGTATTCGAAACATCTTTATAGAAACAACAGGAATAGGTAACACTCAAGTCAAATTAATTTCCCCATTCACACAAACATAACAAAGAACAGTGGGAAATAACAGGTAAGAAAAGTTCAGCAGTAACAACCCTCTCACAAAATCTTTGGTTTTTGTCAGAAGTCAAAAAAACCCAAGACAACCAATAAAACAACCAACCAACAGGAATTTGTTGGTTTAAATGATCTAGACAAAAATTCCAACAGGTGACATTATTCACCTATTAAGTACTAAGACAAATCAGAATTCATGTTTCCACATTTCATGCTCCTCTGGTCAGTCATCAAGAACATACAAATTCTCACTTCTTTCCAGTTTGTTTTAGCATTGAATGCATGCACTTCTGTTCAGTAAAGTAATGAATGCTTTTTAGCTGTAGGCTGTGAACTCAAATCACCGGAAAAGTAATTTAGTTTCTCAGAAGCATCATCCTTCATGTAGGTGACCAATATAAAACATAAATACAGGATATTATATATTGTAATTTATTATAAATATAGCATACCTTGGGCCTGGTTTGGGAACTTTGCCAGCCTTTAGCTCATCAATTATGTCTTCAATATCTTTGGGTGTCAAATCTTCCTGTAAAAAAAAAATTAAATCATTGACAAAACTGACGACAAAAGAGTCATCAATCATGCTAATTGCAGCACTTCAGATTTATCAGATCAGTGACTCTTTGGTGTGACCCTAGCACAGGTAATTTTGATCCTATCCATTAACACACATACTGGCTTAAAGAATGAGGAAATTTGAAAAGTCTACTGTCATTTTAATGTTGAGATTTTTGTTTCGTGTGTAGTTGCAGAAATTCTGTTAAAACAAACAATGTTGATGCAGGCTATGTACAAGGGTTTGTGTTTTCAGCTTCCTGGTATTAGGGAGCTGGATCTCTGCCCACCCACTACACACATGCCATGACACATACTGCAGAATGATGTCGTCTGCAACAAAAAAATTTTGGGTACAGTTCAAGACAGCACTTCTTAAATTAGTCCATACTTTCCAACAGACTGCTTTAAAGTGCTTTCAAAAGCTTATCAAATACCTATTTAAAAATTCCAGATTTATGGGCAGACCACAATCACAAAAATGCATCACTCCTCTTGAATAATCAAGACAGTAACTGAAACGAAAAATACACTGATACACCTGATACAAATGAAGTGTTCTAGGAAGAGGCCAAGAAACTAAAAGATGGAATTAGAAAACTGACCACAACTTCAGAATCTGGAACAACTGGAAAACACAGGTAAGCCAGCAAAGAAGCTTAGTCTTTTAAAAGGGAATGTAGTACTTACATAGTAATTGTCATTTATTTGTACCATTGGTGCGTTTACACAAGCACCTAAACATTCCACTTCTATCAGCGTGAAGAGCTTATCAGGTGTTGTTTCCCCAACTTTAATACCTAAACCAATAAATTAATTAGGCTTAGCAATGGTTATGAACAAGACTAATAAAGCATGAATCTAAGTACCCCATGGACATTGCATTACTTGTATTTTGGCCTTAAAAGCATTTGCAAAGTTAAACCCCCTTAAATGAGTCCAAAATGTTAAACATTAAACAGAAGATTCTAATAAACCGTGAAGTCAATTTTCAGATACATTTTTGAGACCTTGGTTACACGTATGACTCACTGAAAAACAACCACGAAATGACAATTCTAAGAAACACAACAGATCTACTCAAGAACATTTTTAGTAATCAATACAATTAAGTGGAAAAGTAGGGAAACATAGCTTTCATGTGCTGATAGTAAATGCATTAATATACAGGGTTGAGTATTCCCAAATTAACCAAGATCCAAGCATTGTTAGCTACAAATTCATGAACAACTTCCAAGTTTATACACAAAGGATGATTTACTGAACTGAACACATACTTAGCATCCATGGCATGTAACTGCTCTACTGCTAGAGATAACAGACCTTCCCCAGAGGCAAGTTAGTCCAAATAACATCTCAGAGTCTCATCTCTAAAAAATACTCCATAGAAGGAAGAATGCTGAAAAGCAATTTTCCTCCATTTATTAGTAGGAAGGTGTGCAAAATAATAAAAGTTGTAAGTAAGGCCTGTCTCGGTAAAAACTACAGAATCATCCTAACTGCTTTATTTCTCAAGCTGAGAGTTTCAGTTGAAATTAAATTATCTTTGCAGTAACAAGATACTGCATCTAAATATGCCTTTTTCAGACAACAGAGTATATGAAATGACAGGTAATAGGCAGCTGTTCTGCAGCTCTTATCACTGGTTCTTAGAAAAAGTTAACACAGCTTTTCAGAGAAGGGGAAGAGTTGTTAGTTGCTCATCTTACCCTCTCTTCTCCCATAACCACTCAAAAAGGAGGAAAAAAATCCCAACCCACACACAAAACCCATGAGTCTTACATCCCATGATGCACCATTCTCAATCGATTTTTTCCATTGAGAATTCATACATTATGTTAACATCATGTTATCCAGAGGGACCTTGACTGGCTAAAGAGGTGGGCCCATGTGAACCTTATGAAGTCGAACAAGGCTGGTTTTTTTCTTCCACCACATGAAGAATTTTACTTCAGTATCATTAAACAAAGGTAAAAAAAATACAAAAAGTATATTACAAATTTGTGTCATACCAAGTTTCTTCTTAATGGCTTCTAAAATGCTGTCAGAGTCTCGGAGCATGCACGGCGTGGTGGTACAGACCTGAATGTGGTATTTCCCAACAGGTTTGCGATTGTACATGGTGTAGAAGGTTGCTACTTCATAGACTCTCATGGGAGGCATTTCTAAAACTTCAGCAACCTGTGACAAGGGGAAAACATGCTACGCTGAGTTCTCAGAGGGCAGCAGTAGAGGCAGTTAGCAAACCATTTCACTGAAGTCACCTGTCTGGTTTGCAGTAACAGATAAATAAGAGGGTGGGGGTGGGTATCAAAGCACAAACATATTCCAAGTGCCAAGACTGGACACCTGAGTTACTCTGACTGGCGTCACCCTGCTCGAGCACCAACTCCACTAAGCCCTGGATCAGCACAGTGAGGAGCTCCAGTCAGCTCCCCTCCAGCACCTACTGTCAGACACAAGGGGATGCGAGGAGTCAGCTGGGTTTGGGCTTTCCTTGTCAGCTCCAGCTCACACTGCACTTGTGCTGTGTGAACGAAAAAAGCTGTACAAGCCTGCCCACACTAACCCATGTAAGCCCTTTGGTAGGGAATACTTGTAAGGTGGTACTATGCTCATCTAATTCATATAGAGCAGGTCTCCCTCAGGTTCTGTGACACACCAGGGCTACATCTGCAGATTCCTGTCACAGCTAATAAGTAGGGAGTGAAGCATGATCTCCATGGAGCCAGTTCTGGTGCAAGTATCCCTGACCTCATTAACCTGGAACCCAGGCAAACTGCTCAAGTTGAGAACTGGCTCTAGTTTCAATAGTGTAACTGTTATATGTTCCAGTTTCTATAGCAGGCAAATAACAAATCATGGAAAATATTTGTTCACTTAAAAGCCTTAAGATGGTTTTAAACATAATGTTAACCTGAAACTTAAATAAACAAAAACACACTGACAGCATTACTGGAGCTTTGAGGCCTTATGTTATGCTGTAGAAACTGTAGGAGACCTAAGTTATCTTTCTTTAAATGTTCGTTTAACTCCTTCAGTAATTTCTCTAACGTTCGCAATCCTCACCTTAAATTGAATTTAAAACTTTACAATTTAAAACTGATGATATGCCAGATTGTAACACAAAGTACAACAGATTTATTCATATGACTATAAACCAGATTTTTTTATTTCTTGGTGTTTGGTTACTGTCATGCAGCCTCTCACTTTGGAGCAGTGTAGTTGTTTGCCTGCTTATTTTGAAACAATTTTAATAATTAACCCAACAAGTCTTCTGGGCACTGGCTGTGAGGTGTTACCCAACACTCCTGACATCTACTACACTAACACTGCTCTGCAGACTTTTTACAGACCTAGGGATTAAGTATAATCCAAGCAATGTGTGAAGTGCCATTCATCTGGGAGGAAGAAAACTCCACTGACATTACCTTTTTTCTCTTTCCCCAAATTCAGCCATGAACAAAATCAAGTTTCTGTTCCTAATTCTAGGATCATTCTGGGAGAACAGTCTATCTGAATAGGTTTTATCTAATTTTTGTTTTGTTCTGTCTGTATTTTCTAGCAATGAGCTATTAGTATGTAAACACAGCCCTGAGTTTTCTGCATTTGTTTTCCCTTTTATTTTTAAAAATGTAGTCTCATAGGGAATTCTCACAATTCTGTGCCACATGTAAATTCCCACATTATTAAGCTTTGATTAATTAATGTTAATATTCTAGTATGATATTGAAAGAAAAGAATAATGTTATGCTTGAAAGGTAATTACTTATAAATACCTTGTTCATAGCTGATATGGGCAGCCATCCATGCTGTCTTTGGGCCAAATCCAGTACTGCCATGACAGCTGCAGACTTGTGTCCCTCTGGGTAGTTGTTTATGATCGCTTCTATTCGCTTTTTAAAGGAAAAGAAGGAAAACAAATCAGTACTCATCTAAAGACAAAGTCTGTGTATTGAACTTTCTTTTTGTCTGCGTACCTTTAGGTTTTCAGGTGTGAACTCAAATGGAGTATCTGGATTGTTTTCAGGACTATCTCTATGCTTCAGGAAAAGAAGAAGAAAAACATGTAAAAATTGGTTATTAGGAAATTATTCAGGACACATTTACTGTTGTAAAATACCTTCTCATTAGACAGTTACAGTTGAGCTGCTTGAGTAAAAGAGATCTATTCCAGATAAAAATTTCATAGTACTAAAGTGATTAAATATATTTGGGAAAGCTATCAAAAATACTGATAATTATTTCATCACTCTTAAAAATCATTACCTATTCCTATTACTTCCTATTAAAAAATGATTTATTGAGAAATACATGAAATTATATATTGGGAAAATGCATGGTGGTGTTATCAAAATATGTATTTTTAACACTGTTAATACAGTTTAACAATTATGTTCAAATTTACAATAGGTAGAGTAAGAACACTCTGGTTAATACCTTAATAAACAAGACACTAAAACAACAGTCCATTTTTCCTTTTACCGTGAAATATTAATTAAAAAAAAAATTCAAAATTCATGAAGAAGTTTGCTATAGAATTAAAACATTTACACATTCAAACACATTATTAATCCATTTTAACATATTATTTTGATTTGTAATGGATTTCAACATTTTCATTTTATATACAATTCTGAAGCAAAATGGAAGAAGTAGAATTTTGATTTAGTATTTCCAAAATAAGGTATTCTAACAAGTTATTTTTAAGGTGGTCTTCTAGGGAAACATCAAATTTAAATGAGTTCTTCTATTTTCAAATACATTCTATACATTCTATTTTCTTCTATTTCTAAAATACAAATTTGGCCGTCTTGAAAAAAGTAACATTTTCCTATAATAAAATCTTAGTTCTGAAGAAAATCCTTTTCCACCAGAAAATGTTTCTGTACAAAATTTTTAGCTGTCTCTAAGCAGCTCATTTTGGTTTCCTTTAAATACTTATAGTTAAATTTAATTCCAAACTTTATACAGTTTTCAAATTGAGAAAGTTTCAAATTAAATGGAAAGTTTGTGAGGAAATACAAGCTATACTTGAGGCTTGATGTTAAAAGTAATCCACAACTAGCTAATAATAAAAGCTTTAAAAGTGTATTTAGAACAAAGAAGCCTCCTCCACTGACTTTGATCATTTCCTCCAGTAACCGAGGGCGATTTTGCAGTTGCCACACTACACTCTTCTTACTAAGCAGCAAAGGATTTAATGAAAATCCTTAGCATTTCAAGACANACACTTGCATACTGAAGTGAAGTATGTATCATCAGCGAAGAACTTAGAACATGTGTGGTCCATAGCTATTCTTGGATTTAGAAATTTTAATATGCAAATATTGCAAGGGCAAATCCTTCAATTACATCTGTTGCTCTGTTCAGGGATTACCTTTGCTTATCCTGCCTATATCCCAAAGCAGACAATATGACTGCCACCATCAATTTGAAAGCATTGTGCCCTCACCACAGTTTCAGGTCCAGTAGAAAACTACAGTCAATAAATACTTCTCCACCACGGGTGACTTTCCTATAAGAACAGGAATTACAGAAGGATGACAGATTCTCTTTGAACACCCTAATATTTTATTAAGAACTAATATCTTGCTTATTGTGTGGTTTACAAAATAACATAAAAGAGCTTTTAGGAACACGATTCCCATTATTTTAGACTGACCCTTCCAGATAAAGGATTTGATGACTCATATGTAGTTTTGCTGAGTGTTTTCTACCAGTTTCAATGGAAGGTCTCAAAAAGAGATTGATGGAGGAAAAACTGATTGGAAATACTGTACAACTTTTATTGTTTTTTCCCTTACAGACCTTTCCATGTCTTAGCTCCACAGATCAATTCCACAATTCCTGATAAGCATTTCCATAACTTAGCTTTTCCCTCTCAAATTTGCATGCCTATTTTGCTATTATTTTGCCTTCCGTAGCTATTTGACAGTTAACAATTGTACTTCATCTCAATTTCTTTTGCAAATAAATGTATTTGATTTATTAATATCTCCCTCTTTGTCTAGAGCAGCTGTTCTTTTCAGTGTATCATCTCTAAACGGATATCCTTAAATGCCCTACATGTGAATAGGAATAATAAAGACTTTACATTGGAAGATAAAGATGCAGCTGTAGCAAGGTTTCACGATACATTGTAAAGGCTATAGCAGAGGTGAGCAATAAATAAGATCATGCCACCTTTTATGTTTTCCATTTTCCTGAAAGGGTTTCATCTAATTCTGTGCCATGGAGAGTTTGATAGTTTTCATCAAGAGCGTACAAAGTTATAGGGCTCCTGAGCAGTTAGGAATTTATCATATGTTCCCTAGTCTTACATTTGTCTGACAATGTGCCATTTATCCGAGACTTGCATGCACTGACATGCTCCTAAATAATACAGGTGCATTTCCATGTTTTTTTAGGATACAGATTCTGGAGAGCAAGATCAGAAATAAGGACACAGTATTGGAAAGAGTACTACGTTAAATCACAGCGTGGTTGAAGTTGGAAGGAACCTCTGGCAGTCATCTGGGTCAAACTCCCCTGCTCAAGCAGGGACACCCAGAGCTGATTGCCCAGGACTGTGTCCAGATGGCTTATTCTGAATATATCCAATAATGGAGACTTCACAACCTCTCTGGGCAACCTGTGCCAGTGCTCTGTCACCCTCATTCATAGTGAAAAAGTGTTTCCTGATGTTCTCTGAGGCCATTGTCTCTGGTCCTGTTACTGGGCACCACTGAAAATGAGCCTGACTCTGTTCTCTTCGCACCCTCCACTCAGGTATTTGTAGACATTGATAAGATGTCTTATCTTCTCTAACAGTCCCATTTTTTTCTCATATGCTCACAAAAAGAAACCAATATATTAAGACTTCCTCCATACACAAACTAAGTACAAACAATTCTTTACCAACTACAGTAATTTGTTGAAAAGGAAGGTCAAACACTATCCATGCATTTTCCCAAGTCTCTTCTCATGCTCCCCAATTTCCCGAAGTCTTACATGAAGTTTTCATTCCGTTCATACATTGACTGTATCAGATTTCTTCTCCAGAACAGAGCCTATTTAAGTGGGAACACCTTCACTGTAAAGGCTACCCAAGCCACAAACACCAGTGCACTCCCATGGCAGGCACTAAGGCTGCTGAACGGTCACCTCGCATTCTTTTTGCTATACCAACCTGGGCGATTTTATTATTGTTCT
Organism: Eulacestoma nigropectus; assembly: GCA_013397775.1. Lineage (NCBI taxonomy): Eukaryota > Metazoa > Chordata > Aves > Passeriformes > Eulacestoma > Eulacestoma nigropectus. Next base: position 6,398,992 of record VZTE01005045.1, on the reverse strand, counting down.
TTCTTTTTTCCCAGTGATCTAATCATCTATCTTTCTTGACACAGAAAATTATTAAAGGGCACTGAAGAATTAAAACAGAATAATTAGAATAATTTAGTTTCCATGTATACTGCAAAAAAAAGTTGACCTGAAACTTGACCTATGCCCTATTGTAAACACCAGTCCAAAGCACTGTAAACCAAAATGAGAGGATTGTGTGGTCTGCAGGGGAGATGTTTAGGGCAACAATGTGTTCAGAATTTGCATCAAATCACCACTGAAAAAAAAATGTATTACTCCTCCTATAAAGGGAAAGTATCCTACATTCACTACTCCAACAGAACTCAAGACATAAACCCCTCTTAATTTAAGAATGGTGGAAGTGCTCTCAAACCAAGTATTTCACTGATGAACTTCACAAGTAACTAAAATGTGAATACAGCAATTCTTTAACCTTTTGTGCCGAACCCCCTGTGCAGCCCTATGACAAAGCCCACATCAGGACTGTTGATGTGTTAAGGAAACTCAGTCCATGTATTGAAAATGACAAAGTAAAATAGCTAAGTTTTAGCTGTTAAGAAGGCTAAAACCAGGTGAAAGTCAAGTATAGAGAATACATGTTTCAATGAAGAAAGGTAATCATAATAAATGTCTCTGGAATCAGGCCTTCCTTAGTCATCAGAAATGACAGATTTGGAACATCGCTCTTACCTTCCTATGGGCAAACAATCTACGTAATTTTGTACTTGGTATCCTCTCACTGGAAGTGTGATGTAGCTGCCTGTGATGGCACCTGGTTGAATTTAATGGCTGGGAGAAAGGCTCTTTCTGGATGTTTCAGAATACAAAGGCATTTCAGTAGAAGTTCTCTTATTTCTCTGTGTTTCTGCTAGCATGTAACATGTTTGCAAAGGGAAGAATAGGCATGCAAATCAGAAATGCCTTTTAATACTAGATTTTATGACAACTAGGTCCCTTGCTAGCCTGTCCCCTGCTGTTACAACACAAATACACTGCATGCATTTCCCTTCCTCCCATACAGATTTTATACATGAAAAGTGCAAGAAGCAGCAGCAATAAGCTTTGTAAAACAAACCAAAGACATTTGTCTGTAAACTGACGTACAAAGAGGACCACCACAACACATTTGAGTTACTCCCAGGTAAGTTCATTATTCCTCCACAAGCAGTTTTTAAACAATCTTTTGACACTTCTTCTGCTTGTAATATTAAAAAAAAAAAAAAGACTTAAAAAAATTTTTTTTTCCTCTAGAGAGATTCAGGGGGAGTCCCATTTTCTGCTTGTGTATGAACATCTGGTGTCGATTAAAATAATGCCCTTGTCTCAAACCAGCAGGACAAGTTTCCCTTGAAATTTGCCATTTTAACTAACAACTGAAATTTAGTTAGGGCAAACAATTACACACACATACAGTGACATCCAACTACCTTCTTCTCGTTACCTTTTACTTCACAGAAGAACAAATATTACCCTATTAAAAAACAACTGAGAAAAAAAAAACCCCAAGAAAAAACCAAACCCCCACAGAACCAAGTTCCTGTGCTCCTCTAGCAAAAATTCTGCTGTAGAATAATAGTCATCAGTGATGCTATTAAATAAACATCTGCACAACACTCAGCTTTTCTACTTCCCTTTCTCTGTTTCCAAGCTCCTCCCTGCTTCAAATAATTTAAACAATTACATAAATCTTGAAAGACGCCTGGAGAATTTACAAAGCTATCTAGCTTCATATGTCAGACATCAACAACCATTAGGGTGCCAAAGACACCTTTTGCCTGTCTTCACCAACCTCCAACTACACTTGAAGTTTCCTAAATTGCCAGACTACACCATTTCCTCTATTCCTTGAATACCAGCTCTCACCCTGTAAATCACCAATTCCTCCTCAGATTTCTGGAACAGTAAACAAAGCATATACTGTGATCCGACTAACTTCATTTTATGATTAAAGCTGTAGAGACAGCTGCAGAAAGGCAAGGACAACAACAACATGTCCAAAAATCTTGAGCACCTGTTTTCAACAGTGGTCAACTCTCTCATAAAGGGCTGATTTTTACCAAGGGTTGGGAAAATGCCAAATTATTCAGCTGTTAAACTGCAGACCAGCTAAAGCTCTGAATGGAGCAAAATGCGACAAAATACACACTCTACTGAGATGCTTCAGGTTCTCTTCAGAGGTAAACAGCCAACACAGCTCCTTTACACACTTAAATTTGAGGGCTTTTTACTTTTTGCAATCACTACTGCTGTTTATGCCTTTCATGACAGTGCCTAATGGCCTCAATTACGACTCACTGTACGACATGCTGTATCACACAGAACGTGAACAACAACTGTACTTTTCAACTCCTGCAAACTGAGGACCTGAGCCCACAGGTAGTTCTGCAGCAAATTTCAGAAATCAAGAAACTGCACCTGCAAAAAGTGTAACGAGCTTCAATTACAAACTCAACTGAAATGAATACAGGAAAGAAGAACTGGTTTATAATGAAAGTTGAAGCAGTCTCATCTGCAATCACATACAAATGACTGAGAGTTTTCACTATATAAGGCAAGAAACACAAGGGCCAAAAACTAAAATAAAACCTTTTGATACTCCATTACAATTCCAGTAAAAGGTTCTACTGAAAAAAACCCTTTTCTTTGTAAATGCCAGTGGGTTTCTATAGCAAAGTTCTGCCCATCAGAAGCTCTTAGGCAGGTTTGAAAAAGCACATGCCAAACTCTTCCGACCGCTCCCCCTTATAGGAAAGCAGATTACTTACCACAAATAAGGCTCCAGTGGCATTGCGCTCTGCTGTTCCATGCAAGTATCGGATCTGCCTTACCTGCAAGCAAAATACAGTGTTAATAATGCACATACTGCTAGTGCCTGCTTTCAGAACCAGTCTGACTTCCATTCTAACTGTAAACCACTAATTCTACTCCCATCACTAATAATTTAAAATAAGTCAAGAAGAGACTGTAAAGGGCTCTCCTGTACTATTAGGAGAGCAACTCTCTTGACTCTCACCTTGACCAATTCAAACAATGTAGAAATTAAGGGATTCAACTCTGCTACTGCTTAATTTAAGTGCCTTGAACACAAATTGTCATCCAACATTTCATGAAGAATTTCTCAATTTGTGAGTTTATATCCTATATGCTTTACAGTTTGCAGAAACCACCATTACTACTGAAGTTCTTCTCCAGTAAGCATTTACACGCTTCTTCAGCTTTTATCGAAACAAACACTGAGAGCTGGCATAAGAGGACAAATGTAAACACAAACCTTAAGTATCAACAGAACACAGACCCATACGCAAGTTCTGTTCAACGATTCTCTGTACTCTCTGACATGCCAGAGCAGATCAAGATTTCTAGATTCTGGCCGGTATTATTAAGATTTGGTAATTTTACCATAAATATTAATTCTACTAAAATTAATTTTATATTAAATTACGTTTATTTTTATACTTAATTCTTGAGCAATTTTGAGATTTCTTAAAAGTAGAATCACAGAATGGTTTGGGTTGGAAGGGACCTTAAAGATCATCTCGCCCCAACCCCCTGCCATGGGCGGGGACGCCTTCCACTAGACCAGGCTGCTCAGAGTCCCGTCAGAGAATGCTCCCAGGGATGGGACAGGTCATATGACAGGGAAAGGCTGCAGCCATCCTGTGACACTACACTGCAGGTGCAACTGCGTGATCTGCTGCTACAAAGGTTGAGCTGGCCAGGCCATCTTTGCAGAAGAGCCGGGACTGTGGGTCCGTGGTACACAGGCTTGGATTCCTGGCACCACCCTACGCCCAGGCCCCCTTCCCCACGCCCCGGCGCGGCCTCCCCGCTCTCCCGCGGCCTCTCCGATTCCCGGCGGGCGGGGGCAGGGAGCCCTTACCGAGCGTGCGGCCGCGGCGCGCAGGGCAGCGCCCAGGAGCATGGCGGCGGCGGGAGCGCCGGTCCCCGCTCCTGCTGCTGCTGTTCCTTCTCCCGACCCCTCTCCTTGAGGCCTGGGCTCGCCCTCCTCCGCGCAGCGCCAAGGAGACCCGCAGCGCGCATGCGCGGGGCGCGCCGGCAGCGCGCCTGCCCGCTCTGGGAGCAGGGGCTGTCCCGGCTGCTCCTTGCTGAGGGTGCCGGGCTCCCGGCTCGCCCGCAAGGTCTGCGTGAGCGCGTCCAGGGGAATTTTAGCCTTTCGTGGCACGCACCAGCGTGGAAAAAACAGATTCCCTCGGAAACAAGAGCTTGTAACAGCGGAAATTACAGGAAACCAGTGAGGTTTCTTTCAGCCCTGTGTTTTCTACCTGCCTACTCAGTTGTTGTTTGGGGTTTTAATGTTTGGAGTGCTTGCACTTATGTCTTGTCCTCCTCCAGGAAAAAACAATAAACATTGGTTGTCTTTTTGGCCTCTGATAAACATTCTCGTATGACACCGTGAGCCACTTAATACAGTACAAATGCTGGAATTGAAGATCATAGAATCACAGAATGGTTTGGCTTGGAAGGGAACTTGAACATCATCTGCTTCCAACCCCCGCCATGGGTACCTCCCACTAGACCAGGCTGCTCAGAACCCCATCCAGCCTGGCCTGGAATACTGCCGGGAATGGGGCATCCACAATTTATCCGGGCTATATGTAAGTAACAGGCTCTTCCTTAGATGCAGCTGGTTGTTAGGAAATGGCTCACAGGTCTATCCTTGTGCAGAGCCTTGATCGTTCAGGTTCTGTGATAAGGAGTGCAAATGTACCTTTTTCACTGTAAAATAAATTCACATTTTGCAAATAGCAGCTAAGAAGGAAGTCTTTTATTCCAGTGAATACTCGGCATTGCAGATTGGCAAAGCATCACCTGATGTTCCAACATCTCTTACCATATTCTCCTTCTCTCTGAGGAGGAATCTCCTCTGCACTCCCCACCCTCTCATCTACCCAGGCTCTCAGTGGGGCACCCTTGTTAATTTAATGAATTTCACAGTGAAAATCTATCCATATATATTTTACTTTTACAAGGACTCTAATGATTTGCTAGCTGACACTGTGAGTAACAAGTACTTTTAGTAAATACATGGTAGAACAAAAATTGAGCTTTCCTCACAGTGTTTTTCTACATCCAAAACATTAACTTATTTTTTCATCTGCTTCCTTGTGTTGAGAGACCCTCTTTTATTTCATATAAACATTCAAAAAGGCAGGATTAACTACACTACAGCAAATGGAATTTCATTAAAAAGGTTTCATGATTCTGTTATGAATCTGTACTGATGGAATGATCCATTCACGGCACTCGTTGGGACAAAATGCCAGGTTAGAGAGACCCACAGTGGCCCTGCCTATGTAGGTGCACCTGGAAAAGAAAGGTTTCCTGTAAAGAAACTTGTGTGTATGGGGAGACAAGTGCCACGGTGCATCTCAACAGATAGCTCTAGAGAAAACCCAAAACGTGAAGCAGTGCACGTATTAGAACATTTTAGGATACTTAGTACTCTTTCAGATAATTGTATGTATACCTACAGGGATATGTATATGTGTGCACAGATATATTTGACAGCTGTTACTGTAATTACTGTCCTTTTAACAGAATACTTTGCATTTGCACTGAGGATCAGGCAGGATGTGGTACTAGCTCTCTGGTTAGATTACTGCCCTTTACATTTGGGTTCACTGTAGTCAGTGGTTGTCTTCCTGCTCCTTCTTCTTCATTTCCTCAATGCTGAGAGATACTATCAGCATTTGTAATTTAAGTGCTGCTACCAGTACTTGATATTTTCATTGATTTGTTTTCACTAACTGTTTACTTGCTCAAAAACCTCATTTCTCTACTTGTATGCTTCCTTGAGATGAATTCTTAAAACACTTAAAAGACTGCCTAAAGCAGAGCAAGTATAATGGTGCAGCAATGTTCAAGCACAGATTACAAACTCTGTTGCTAAGCTAAATTTTTATATTCTGATGAGAATCTGCCCTAGGCGTATAGTCTAAGAATAGCAGAGGCCATGTATGATTAGATTCAGAGACTGTTCTTGCACAGATAAATTAATAAACATTCATTTTTAGACCATAAAATGTATATTCACAGTAATTTATTAATTATATGTTAGCCCACTATCTGTCTTTCAGTTGCACCTCATAAATGTGTTACTAGACAAGGAAAAAACATGGGAATAATTTTGTAATTTAAAATCAGTCTATTTATGAGATGACAATACTGAGAAACCAGTGTGCCCTTGGATGGGAGTCTAGTATCTGCAGCGACCTGCAGGGTTGCCCATTGCTTTTTTGTTTTCTGCCTACTCCATGCACTGGAGTGCCCAAGTCCTGCCCACACAGGACCTTGTGTAGCACCATGAAATGTGTGCATACAGCTGCTCAAACCACCAGTGATACCTGAGAGGTCTTTTATTCACCGCCGGTGATTTCAGACAACTCTTCTTCCAGTGTGACCCATCAGGAAGGGAAGCTTCATTAAGGAAAAAAAAGACTCCCTGTGTTTACTCTTTTGACAAGTGTCTGAAAATACAGCAGATGATATCCTTGTGTGGGGAAGGTGTGCAAGCACAGGTGAGAAATAGCCAGACCACCTATTTCTGAAACCTTGCACCATGTCCCCAGGAGCCACACAAGCTCCAATTCCATAGGCAAGTAAGAGATATAGAGAATTCTATTATTTTCTGCAAATGTAGGCTAAACAATTATTCTTGCAATCAAACAATTATTTCCTGTGTCATTGGATTTCTTTATTGGTATGCATTATGCCAGATAATGGCTTTCAGGCTTTTGACTTAAATGGAAATAATACTAGGGATATTTAATGCCTCTTACATTACTCTCCATTTTGAAATACAAAAATAAACATATCAGTTTTCATTAATCTTTAATCCATTAACACATACATTGAATCCGTACACATGTACAGGCATTCACTGTATATTTTCTGACATTAAAAAGCAGTACTTCCACCCATAGCAGTACAAGTAGTAGTAACCAATCACTTGAAAACATTAGCTTTTTATTATTTTAGAATCATAGAATCATAGCATGGTCTGGGTTGAAGGGACCTTAAAGATCATCTAGATCTAATCTCCCTTCAGTGAGCAGGAACACCTTTCACCAGGCCAGGTTGCTCAGAACCCCATCCAACCTGGCCTGGAACTCCTCCAGGGATGGGGCCTCAGCAAACACATGCTCTAATATTAAGTAATATAAATAGTACGTAATTTGCAGTGTGGGGACTGTGAATGTTGGCAAGCCATTTGAAGAGATTCTTTTGAAAGCAAGTCATCTAGAGAGAACCTAAAAACTATCAAATGGTATCACAGGCTTTTTATCCCACTAAAACGCCTTCAATCAGCTCTGCTGTCAACTATGTAAAAGAGAAAAATTAAAGGCTATTAAGATCTCTCTGGTCTTCCCAATTTTTTTTTTTTTATTTTGTACATTAGTATGTTCATATTTAACCAGTACAGAGATCTATTTTAGGAAGTGTAAAAACACAGGGGACAAACACCAGAGATCATATTAAATAATTAAGACCATAAACCATTGGAAAACAAAGCATTCTCAGTTGCAATCTTCGTGTTGCAACACTGTACAGAAAACTGACCTCTATATCCAGGAGTGTTTCAGATGAAGAAGTGTTGCTATCCTTTTGATAGATTAGGTTTAATTAATCAAAAAATGATATGTACTAAGAGCAAAATTAGTGTAAAGTATGATCTGAGACCCATTTCTGTAAGCAAAGTAGAGACCAGGCAATGAAGCACCTGCTTGTTTAACACACTCACTCAAGAACTGTAAAGATTAGAATGGGTATTTATTAGCATCACTGGAGAAACTCCTCCAACCGAAGTTGACTGTTTAGGTTGTGTAGAGATTGTACACGGAACCACTTCTGCAGAACATTTTTCTTCTGAGAAGTAACTACAAAAGGACAGAGACTGAAAAGAAAATGAGAAGGCACATGGAACAATAAAATAAAAACAACCCACATTACTTTTGTTTACTATTTTCCCAAAGGTATTGTACACTTTTATAAGTCCTTTGATTGTATTTGGACTTCCTACAAATGCAGTTGTTTCAATATGCTGTAGCAGTTTAAATTTCGCTTTTATGTGGAAGTACATTTTATAATACATATGAAAGTGTAAATGCACTTAAAGTTTAAAAAGAATCCTAATTTAAGATACTACTCAGATTATTTAGAAATATGTAGTAACTTAAATGTGCCCATACGGATAGGTATTTGTGCTGGGAATGAAATAATCATAGCATGTAATTAAAACTTTGTTATCCAAAAATGACAATTTCTTTTAGAATGTGATTAGGAATTATTGAATTAATTTTACAGATGGAAAAATGTGAGGAAAATGTGTACTGACCCCTAATTCAGCACTAGAAGTCACCGAGAGCTGGAAAAGAACACAAGCCCACCAACCTGGCATCCTATTCCATGGGCCATGTTTTTCTCCTAATCTGAGAGAAATTCAGTTCATGGTGATCAGGCATTCATAATCTCTGATCTGCAGCATAGGAAGGGTGCTAGGAACAAATGCTTCTCAATGAATAGAGGGATGAGGAGGTAAATAGATTCACACACTTAGCATTAGATACTTAAATACCCAGGCTAGGGACCTGCACTCCTTCTGGAGTTCTGGCCCTTGTGCTCCATATCTACAGAGCCTGCAGAGCTACTTTCCTAAATTAGTCTCCCAAGTCAGGTAGCAAAAGCTGTAAGGAAGAACATCTTCCAAATAATGTACACAATATAATTTTAATTCTTACATTGCTTCTGTATTCAGGCAAAATATTAATTTAAGCTGAAGAATGTTTTGATGTGTAAATAAACTGGTGTTAGAGACACTGCTTCTCTCTTCAACAAGGCTATGACAGGCTGGTGTGACTTCCATTGGTATCTCCTCACTTTCTCATGTTAATAATCTGTGAAGTTCAAACACCATTCAGAAAAGGGATCAGCCTCTTTTTGCAGCAGCTTTGAACTTTCTTTATTCAAAAGGGCAACTAGAACTATAATTAGGTACAGCTAGCCATCATTATTTAGCTCATTTATTATTTATATCTTCTTCCCACAGTGCCTGTGAACCTCACATCTTTGTGTTGGCAGAGATAGGAGTCTGTAAGTTGCTTTCACAAGCTCCAAATAACACAGTAGTCCCTGTGGCATGGCCCTGGATTTGTAATCTGGGCTTCAGGGTGCTGACCTAAGGCAACCAGTGATATTACAGCCTGTAACATCCCACGCTCAGAATTTACTGAGGCACTCTCTCTCTCCACCTTTCAGGCAAGCAATCAGAGATGAACCCTCCTGTAGGCAGCTACTCCCTGCATGTACTGTAATTCCTGTCTATCCCTTACTGACGTCTCTCCCCACCTGATGCTGGGTAAAGTATTGTTTTGAAGTTTTTTGTGAGTTACTGTATTACCAAGTTTTGAAAGTCTTCTGGGAGATGGGAGGAGAGGTAACTGTAATTTTCAGTGTAGACAAATACAAGAAGACCATAATTGGATGGAGTTTTAGGCAGTTTTCTTTTAAGCTTCTGATGGTCAGTAACATGCTGTCTTTTTACAAAGATCCTGCATGTCCAGAATGGTGACAGCTTTAGTAACAAGTCACATTGCTTTGTCATGGTCTGTAAGAACAAATTTCCTCTTTTTGCAGTATCCAGATTAATCTTTCTGGGATGCCTTCTTCCCCAAACCCTTCCCTGTGAAGGACTAGCAGATGGAAAGACAAGAACTTGAGAACAGCCTGGTGGGTACTGAGTGGGTGAGGTTAAAGTCAAATACAGTAGAATTGCCAAAATAGATTTGAAATTTCTGTGGCGCTTTCCTTCCCCCCCCCCCTCACCCCACCCCCTCCCCCAA
>VZTE01005045.1:6262620-6389127 GCA_013397775.1 Eulacestoma nigropectus | reverse complement strand
TCCCCTCCCTCCCCCCCCCCCCCCCCCTTTAAAGAGAAGAAATAAAGGTTTAGACTACAAGTTGTTTTAGAAAGAGGGCAGTGCAGAAAAGGAAAACCAGTGACCTACTTAAAAAGAAATTAAAATGCATTACACCTCTTGGGGTTGAGGTTACGAAAAAATAGTAACAAAAAAATGCAAGACAATGAATGTGTGCATGAAAGGACACAACATCTTCATTTTGTCCCTAAAGGCAGCAAGAGTCTACCAGGAATTAATTTGACTTCTGGTCAAATTATTATTATGCAGTTGTTATTATTATGCAGTTTAAAGGGCTGTTTTTACTTTGCCTAGGAAGACTTTTAGGGCATTGACTTTCTAATGCATTAGTGTCCTGTCTAAAAACAAATGCTGCTTGTTCTGTCAGGTATCCTAAGGCACAGTAAGTTTCTGCCCTCTTTGTCTACTATCCTGTCTATTATAATAATTATGCTGTATTTCAGTAACTTTTTCTTTTTCTCCCAAGTATTATATAGACACCATCCTAGATGACCAGAAGCTGTTTTTCATTTGTTCTTTAATCTTTGATCTGTTTACCTTGGATGGTCCTTGCAGGACTTAATACTTCTGTTGGCATAGCTCTCGCTGTCACCAGGTCAGATCTGCCTTTCCCTTGCATCAAAGTGGATCCTCAAGGAAGGAATCTATTTTACCTAATGTAAACCAAAACATGCATTCCTACTCAGGGCTACCTTCACAGCTCTATTAATAATAATTACAAGGAATTATGCTTTTCTTATATCCAAAGCCTTGAGAGTAATTAAGTGTGTTGGGAAGAGATGTGCTGATTTGATACCTCAGTGGATTGTTAGAATCCAGCTGTTCCACACTTCTGATACCTGTGGTGAAACAAATCGCTGCCAAGTTGAAAGGAGCATCCTGGTGCACAGGTCCTGCTTGCAACATGAGAGCCTCCCACAGCTGTGTCCCCTGCACACTCACACCTTTCTGGGACCCAGCACCATGCCCAGGTGCCAACAGTGTGACTGCCAGAGCGTGAGCCCATCTTTTTTCCTGAAAGCTGACACAGTCATTCATGTTCACACTGCAGAGCATGGGAAGAGACAGAGGAGAGTTCCAGACCCAAAACCACGTATACCCTTACACGTCTGCAGCTTGCTATTCCTGCCACGATAGACAGTGAGATTTCAAATTTCCCATTTGTCTTCCTCTTCTGACCATGTTCCTAAGAACTAGATTTCATCCTCTCTTTTAGTTTCTCTTGCCCACTCATCACAGTATCTGTAATCATCGTCAGCCCTTCTAGCCACTCTTCTTTGGGTTGTCTTCTTCACAGATCCAGGCATGATTTAACCCCTCCCATCTTAAAATAGTGCCCTTGAACTCACCTGCCTTTCCTGTTTATTGCCTTATCATCCTTTCTCTTTACATCTCTCAGCATACAATTCCTATCTCGGGTTTCATCAAAAAATCCCCACTTTAATGCAGCTTCTGCCCTTGTGCTTTGCTGACATCTAAGTCTATTATTTATTTCTGTCACTGTCACATTCTTTTCTCTCTCCTGAACACAAGTCCTAGTGATTTCAATCCTTCCTCATTCACAGCCATTCAGAATATTGCTGCAAACACAGTTTCCCTAAATTTGGCCACAAAATATGGGAAAGTTCTGACTTCTGTCTATTCTCCAAAGGCTTGTTTTTACTTTCAAGGCAAGCTGCATTTGTAACCGTTTCTTCTATTTAACCCCTGTAATTATTTTGATTTAAATGTACAGCAGCTATTTTGTCTCTGGAACTGGGTGACGTCATGAACTGTGGATCCAGCAAAGACACCAGGTATCATTCTGCATCCTGGACCCTGCCTGATAAAATCCACGGTCCAATCTGCACTGCACTTGCTAACTGTCAATCACTCCTCAAAGGTAAACAAAGACCTACCTTGGCACTAACTCAGCAGCAGAAATGCCTGTCTCCACTGCAGGTGCTGTCATACAGAGAATGCTCTCTCCTTCTTGGACACTGTCCTTGTACAGTGGCAAGAGATTGCCTGGCTTGGAATTGCCAGCTCATGTTTGGCATCAATTCACCCACCTGGGCTGCAGAGTGGTGAGCCATGAACAAAAACCAAATGCATGGGAGCTCCTGGGCAGGCCCTTGTGCAGGTCTGGTCAAGGTGGGTTCTGTGGAAAATCTCCTATTACAATATACATTGCCCAATTGTTTCCTGTTTGCCCTGTGCTGCCCACTAGGGAGAAATTTCTTATATGTTTGAATATCCAGTACAACCTTTAAATTCCTTGTTGAAGTTCTTCTTTTCTCTGATGGCAACACTTAAGACTGCTGGAACTGATACCAGACACACTGATGGGTACTGATGTGTCATTTTCTTGCACTGCCCCATCTGTCCTCTCCTGTTTAATGCTTTGATTTAACCTCCTGGAGACAGCATAGGAAGTAAAAGGGGCTTTACTCAGAGGAACAGTTCCAGTGACCAAACTAGTTCTAACATAAAAAAGCTATATTGGAAATTACTGTAAAGACTTGAGTGGAAGAGTAATGTAAAGGAAAAGAGAACCAAATCCCAGTTTTGGCAGATTAATTCTTCTCTCTCACAGTTTCTCCTCCATTTGTGGTGTCGATGATTCTAAATTGCCAAATATAATATTTATTATCTCAAAATCTGCTCAAATCAGTAGATATTCAGTGCTTGGAATGCTGTCTTTCCTATTTTGCACAACCTAACTGTAATTGGTGTTAAGTTATTCTTATTTATTATGGAAATACAAAATGTGTTACTGTGCTCTTAATCTGCATAGACTGAAACCATCTGCTGTGGTTCACAGTTGAAGAACAGGAGATTATAAATTCCCTCTAGTATTTATATCCAGCCCTCATTAAACAAGTAATCATTACTGCTACCAAGTTGTAAGTCAGAGAAGTGTACAATCATCATCTTAACATTTAAGCACATGAATGACCTATGCCTTTTTTTTTTAGAAAACCCAATATTTACATGCACATTCATCTTGTGACTGATAGGAGAAGGCAGTGGCTCAGGTAGAGGAGGAGTAGAGGCTGTTCTCAGATGAGTCAGTGACTAGCTCCATGCTGAGTAAAAGGTGATTTGAAAAAAGAAGGAAAGTCATGCTGTACTCAGTTGCAGGATCGCCTAGTTTACCCTCTAGAATGTCAGGAAGCAAGACTCAGTGGGGATAGCTTTGCAGTGGGGACCTTTTTGAGAAATATATTTTGTTTGCATTGTACCCAAATATGCTACAAGTCTGCTTGAGTTAAAGCAGAAACATGAGGCGTCCTGCTTGCCTTGTACCCAGACGTATCACAAGACTGTTTGACTTGGGAAGTGAAATATTGTGTAATACCTGTTTGCTCGGCATAGTTAGACAAAAATAGTAGAGCCGAGATAATCGTACCCAGACTGCAAAGACCTGAATCAGATGGTCAGCATGCAGTCTGCAAAACACCCACCTGGAGAGGCTGGACTGGACCTGCACATAGAAGGGCGTAAAATCTGCCTGGCAGACAGAACAGACTGGCTCTGACCTAGAGAATGAGGAAGCAAACCTTTGGACCAGACTGGTCTTGATCCACAGGAAAGCTATGTGTAAACACGAGTGATACACAGTGGAGCTTGGGAAAGGGAGAATATGCCCCCTTTAGTTCTGGTTTCCCATGGAGAAGTTGGAGAGCTGTCAAACTCAGCTACCAGTGCCTTGGAGGCTAAGAATTGTCAAATGATGTAACCATCAGAAACCACAATGCAGCAGCAGCGTCACAGTATTGTAGATCTAAGGCTTCTATATGTTTCAACATTGCTTGATTTTTGTTTGCTAACAGGAGGTTTGCCTAAAAGCTGAGCATAAACAGATGCCTTCTTGAATTATTGACTGGCCCATCCTCTCAGAACTCTTCCATTACTGTGGTCCCCAGGGCTCAGCTGCAAAGTTGGCAAAAAGCAGATTCTGGTACCCACACCAGTTAACCAGGCTTTGCAGGACCTGAGAAGAAACTCCTGCTGCGGAATGTAATACCACACAGAAGCTGAGGGCAGGAACAGAGTATCTGTGAGTCCAGTAGACCAGGTCTCCTGTGCAAGTAGATACTGGAGTGCTTTCAATCCATGTATTGAACACTAAGTATTCTCACTGGTTTTGGATATTCAATGTATGTAGATAGAATTGTATATCCTGCACTTTACCCATGCCCACTCTCTGTCATCCTCTGGCAATCAAAATACTGATTCAGTCTTGATCTTAAATCCAGCCGAGTTAAACCAGAGGTGAATTTGGTCCTGTCTGATTGGTGAGTAGATTTTTCTTCTGTCCTAAATAAAATAGAGAAAGAAATAAGAGCAGTGAGGCTAAACATGTTAGAACAGATTTGAATCCTTATTTAGCTTTTTTTCCATGATGCAAGTCTTCAGCTCACTATCTACCCTTATGTTTCCTAGAACATATTTTGGATGATGATGCTGCACTCTTTCTGGAACTGTTTACTCAATGTATTTGTTGTATTTGCGCAACATTTTACAAACAGGATAGGTCAAATTTTTTCCTTGTTGACATAATTCAACAGGTTTCACGTAAGTTCAGCTGGAAAGAATTTGGTCCAGTTAGTTTTGTTTACAGATTTATTCAAAATTAATTTTAAACTCCAGGTCTGCACCTAGCTTTCTGGCTGACCTTAGGATGGGAAAATGCCAAGGCCCATTTTTCACTTGTTAAAAGTGACACTTATGAATAAACGTAAAAAACATCCAGACCTTTATAATTACATTTTAATTATATTTTTTATAAAAAAACTTTCAACTACCAGTCTTTAAACTGTTTTCCAAAGAAAGAGTCTCTTTCCCATCCTTTTAAGAGAGCAGGTTTACCCATAATTACCCTGGCCTGACTTCTAGAGGAAGCAATACACTAAGATCTAAGCTGTCAAAAGGAGAAACCGCAGAGCTTCTTGATGGGTTTGGTATAGAGTCAGTTCAAAGAGGCTGAACCTTTTGCTGACTTTAAATATACAACATGTATTTTGAATGATAGAAAAAGTTTTAGAAGGGAATGATACAAGGCAGTGTTGTGACCTTGTGAGTGCCTCAGAGAGATTTAAGCAGTGTGAGTTAACAGGCAGAGCTCCTCAGGCACAGATACCCTCAGAACTGGGTAGGTGTAAAACTATCTTCGCATCTAAAGATCTTGTAAGATGACTCAAGCATGACACAGAATCTCACCTCAATGCTTTATATCACTGTACTTTCCATATGTCATTATGAGTATAACACTTCTCCCTCAGTCTGGAAAGGCCTGAAACAATGAGCTTTATCCTAACAGCATCTTTATGACTGGATAAACATTATGCTGGTTTGGTTCTGAAGGTCATAGGCTTTGTAGCCAAGCCTTACAGATGCTGTAATCACCTGACTTCAGAGAAGACATAAAAATAATTGTGACTCCTTTTATCATATATGATGCAAATAGCATACATAAGAGTCTGTTTGGTTAGGCAGCCCTCCCATCTGATTTAAAACTGTCAAACTTCTCCCCTTGTGTGTAACACTGCAGCATCATACTTACATCCAGCAATACTCGTTTTGTTCAAAACATACAAGAAATAGATCCCTTTTCAAGCCATGTGTACTTAAATGTGGAACGTATTGCCATGCAGAGTGTTCAAAGGCAACTTTGTATGCATGTGGAGAAACTGGAAATAAAACAAATTCATTATATGTACCCCCACCAAATAAACAAAAAAGCCACCAAAGGCTACAAAGCACAACCATCATCTCTGTGTGAGTGCCTGAGCTCCAGGCTGCTAGGAACTGCAAGAATTTGCCGTCAGTATTTGGTTGCTCCATTAAAATGGGATGTACTGCTGGCCACTGCTGGACTGGATGGGTCTTTGGGGTGACCTCCTGCAGCCAATTCCATGTTCACATGCTATGTGTTCTAACATACAAGTGGAAAACAAAGGCCTATGGTGATACCATGTTTTAGCAGGCAAAATCATAAGCACTAAGTCCCAGTGAGGGTTTTTTCAGATTTTCAGTTCACTTCAAACAAGTTCACTTCATAAAAAAAAGGTGAGAAACTTTTAAAGAAAGTTATATTTAAGGTTAGGGTTTGTTAAAAAACTAGGTTTGAGTCCTGAAGAATGAGCATAGGCTTGAAAGGTTGTCATTTGTGAGGCTGCTCTATTACGTGCTAAGAGATGCAAAGTTTGCCTTTGTTTATGGTGAGCACTGTATATTAAACTAGGTTTGTTTAACAGCTGCATTAGAGCTTCTTTGTGAAGGTTTGGCAGGTTGATTTATTCGGACTTGTTGTCACGAAACAAAAGGATGAAGTAAAGGTCAGGCTTTGATGTGAGAGATGGACAGTCATGAGCAAAGTGCTGACTGCTGTTGGGGCAGCGCCTTCTTCTGTCACAGCTGCTGTCTCCATCCTGTGATTCAATTGCACCAAGAGGAGTGCAGTGCTGCACTCGCCAATTGTAAAGGCCGAGCTGATGGAAAACATCCAGCTGTGGTTCAGAACATTGCGAGAAGTGGGGCAGCGCTGCCGACAGCACTCGGCAGCCTTAGAGAGGGCGCTGAGCGGGGCGCGGACACGGCGCTCGCTCCACGCCTGGTTATTTAGTGCCACCCAGTGGGGGTTGGCGTCCGCTCCGGCTGCCCTTATCCGGGAATGGAGCTGGGAATACACAGATGCCTGCAGGATCAAAGCACACTGCGTTTGTAGAGCCTTTTTTCTTTTAGTTGGTTTTTTGGTTGGTTTTGTTTTTTTTTTTTTCCTTAGTTAAACAAACAACTGAGGACTACTTATTTCCAAATGGAATCTATCAAATAGAGTGTCTGGTAGCTGGTACTGTGCGAAGATTCTGTTTGCATTCATCTGTGATTTTCTCCAGTGATTTCTATTTTTGGGTTCATCATGGCCTTGTATACAGCCTTTTTAAACGTTGGAGATAAAGTATTTCCACTTTAACCATAAAGTCTCCAGACGTGTAAGAGATACTGTTTGTGTATTTTTAATAAATAAAGCAGGTTGGAGCAGACAGTTCTGTTTTGTATTTTGCAATTCATTACATTACCCCTACACTTTTATTAGGTAGCTACTAAATTAGGTACTAGAGAGGACCTAAGTCATTACCTAATATTTGGAAGAAAGTCCTGCACAGGCTTTCTAGATCACAGTGCTTAATAGCTAAAAGAATCACACTTGGGAGCTGTGGGGCTTAGGTCTTCTGCTTCTCAAGAATATGTCTGTGAAGTATGGCACTTACCAAAATAAAAACTCGTGAACAATGCTGGTGTTCAGAAGGTGGCACATAAACTCCCATTGTGAACGTCAGAAGGAAGACATTACTGTAGCCCTCAATCAACAGATGGCTCTATTCTCTGCCCCTTGGAGCGGTGTTCAGAGAAGGACCTCCATTCACACTGTCCATTCCTCTGTACTTACGAAAGATTGGTAAAAGGTGAGAATTGTCACAATGCAAAAATCTACTCACATAAATTTTAGATCACGTCCCAACATGCAAAACATGTGCCTGCAGTAGACCATGTACAGTATTCCCAAGCTACAGAACATATGACACAGGAAAAATGGAGACAAAGGAAATAATATTGTTCTTCACAAATCTGGAATAAATCTTGGAAAATCTTTGTTTACAAATTTATCCTCTCATGACAGCATGCAAGATAAAGTGGAACAGATACCAGACACTCTATGCTTGATCCTGTGGCTCCCTTTGTCAGAATAATTTGCCTTATTTAGAATGCTTCCTTTAATGGAAATGTTAGGAAAAAAACCTACTGAAAAATTAAGTGTTATTCACACAGGTTAAATGTAGCCATTGAAATTAGCCTCCTTTTGCTTATCCTATATCCGATGGAACGAGATAACTTTCTACAATCCGCACAGCTGAAACACTGTGTAAAGAAAATGAGTATAAAAGAAGCCCTCGGAAATTAGAGCCCTAAGAAAGAGCTAAGAATATCACTGACTATTACAACCAAATTCATAACTTGAAAGAATAATGTGTGCACGTTGCTCTGACCCTGCAAAGCTCTGGCATGAGATTTTATGCTCAGGAAGACCTTAGAGCAAAGTGTAAGCTCATACACAAACTGGCCTGGTTAAGGAAGTGCTGTGCCTCAAATACATGCCTGTTTGCAAAGCATGTTCTTTCCCTTTTGTTGCCTTGTGACCAGGAAGATAATTTACAGCAGTTCTTTGGGAAGAGCGTGCACTTCTTCACACTGCTTAGCCCACAAAAGGGCAATCTGAGAATTTATGGGACAATTCCACTTTAGATGCCTAAACAATCCAACATGCCTTTGGTGGCCCAGGGACTGCAATGATGCAGCAATATTTTGGGCCAGCATCTGGTGTTTGGGTGTCTTAGTTTCCCAAATATGGAGTAAATTTCTCCCATTTTTATAAGCCTAAAGGAGATAAAAGATCAGGCAATAGATTATTTATACTATATTAATTTATGTGCACAAATCTTTCCAGGAAACTGAGACCTATAATTTGATACAAAGCATGTATGGTTTTTTAATGTATTTTTTATGTATTTTTATGTTTTCACCCCTAGTAACAACAATTTTCATGCAAATAACTGATACCAAAACATTCAGCTGCAAGAACAGCTTTGGGATTTGCACATGCAAGCACAGATGTATACATATGGAGCTCCACTTACTGAAAATGTGGCCCAATTAATGGTCTGGTTCATATGGGAGGAAGAATTAAGAGGCAATAATTTGCATGTAAAATTCTAGGGATATGCAACTTCACATAATAAAATTTTGAATCATACTAAATAATAGGAACATATCGTCATCCTGTGTAAGTCCTATATCACCAGAATAACTCCTGACATTTTCTTCTTCGTTGTAATGTGTTAATGACTTCCATAACATCTGAATTCATCTGTACAACTTCAGACAAGTTTACAAAGATTCTTTTCTACTTGATTTTTATCTTTTGAAAAATAAAGTGTTGTCAGAAAACTGTAAAACCTGGCCAAGTAAGGACCTCAGTGTTACCTGCTGCCACAGTCCTTTATTAAGGATGATGATGATGATGATTATTATTATTGTTGTGGGTAATCCTGTGTCGTCCATGGAAGAACAGCCACTGGCAGGACAAGATCTCTACATAGATGTTGGGCATCTGATTTTTCCAAATTACCTTGTCAACCAAGAACTGGCACTTCACTCATTTCTTAAGTGCTATGTCCTGACTATCCTTGGAAGATGCCTCAGAGGAAGTACTGAAAATTGACATTTTGTAAGACAAATGGAAGTATTTAAAGCAATTTTTCTATCTTCACAGCCCTTTGAGTCTCCTAAAAATCTGCAAGCAAAGCTAAGTGATTTGTTTTCAGAGCTCAGCAATTCCTCTTATTTACATATGCGTGAGGACACCCTCTTAATCTTAAGAAATCTTAATGTAACCAAATCTTCATTCCCAAAATGGCAATGAAGAACACTGCCTAAGTCAGCACACATTTTTATAAGCTAACCTTTGCAAGGCAGTAACTTGTGAATAGCAATTTCTCATCTCCCCTGCTATGCTGCAATTTAGTCCTCTGGAAAGACATTTTAGGTAAATTTACCAAAGGCAAATGTAATGATTATGATGATATATTAGGAGCTCCCAAGCTGGTTAATTTTCAGAGGCAATGGAAATTTATTGAGAGCAGTAGAACAGCCTGTGCTAGCCTCTGGTCACAAGATAAAAAGGTGTTTATTTTTAAAAACGCGAGTGAGGATTGGGCGTCATAATCTATTTTCCACACTATTGCACCGAGGTCGAGGAACCTTTGGTGTTGCACAGGGAAAATGCAGCAGCCTGGATGCCCAGTGCTCCCTGAACACCAGCAGAGTCTTGGAGCCAGAACTCAAATAAAAATCCCCATTAAAGTGAGCCAGTGGGTAACTGTTCCTCTGAGTTGCCTGTATTCAGGATTCTCATGGAAACACACGTGGATGCCATACCCACTGTGTCTACCCATCTCATTCCCTGGGGTATCAAGAGATTCAACAGCTTATGTGATAGTGAGTTTGTGTTTCACACACTTTTTTTTTTAAATAAACTTGTTTAAGGATTGTTTCCTCTGGGGAAATTTTTAACCTATGATGTTAGTTTAATTATATAGCTGACAGTGAGTTAATTTTAGTCTTCTTGTGAACTTTTATGTGCTTTTAAGATTGTTTTCATTTTGGCTTGAAGTGCTTTTGAAGAGACATATATTGAGCTGAAAAGAGGTATTCCAAATCATGAGAGAAACTACCTACAGAAGCTGTCGCACCATGTCGGAAGTATCAGTGTAACTATAACTGTATTCCTATATCTATATGGATAATTTCAATTCACAGGCAAGTTTCTGCTTTGTAGCAGTGACTCTATATCCAAAAATACTCCCATTTTATTTCCCTGGGGTAGCAGTGGTCTGACGCTCTGCTACGACTTTTGAGCCAGTTACAAGGTGGGGAGGGAGAGGAGTGTTCATCCAGCACTTAGTAGAAAGCTATGTTGGCTACATAACTTACTTCACTAATGGAACATACATTTTCACTAATGGATTCCCACCAGAAATATTTTAATAGGTAGCAGCTCTTTCATAGCACACCACTTCTGGGTGTGAACAGTTGAAAATTACAGCGAGGCTGGATAATACGCCAGAACAAATAATTCTCTTTCAGCTCAAAGATACCCAAAGTAATTACTATACACAAAAAGACCTGAAAATAGGTAGATTAAAATATAATCTACCTTTAGATAGAGCCTTTAGTCCACAAGAGTGACATAAGCAGCCTGAGAGCTGGGAGAGCCAAGTTCAGAGAAGCAACAGCTGCACATTGAGAAAATATGGAACTACTTGGGAAAGTACTAACAATTCAGACATGAAAAGATGTAACCCAGGAGCTGAACTCAATACATGAAAAGGATTAAAAATTGATATATATTTTTCATATTGTTGTAATGCTATTTGTCCATCAGGTAGATAACTGTACTAGGTGTAACTACTGAGTGTATGAAAAAATATCAGTATTTGATAAATATAATTTCTTCAAGAATTGTGAAAAAAAAAAAGCCCAGAGAATCTGAAGCATATTGTAAACACTAGTAGTTTAATGCCAGAAAAGACAGAAATTTAAAATATCTCATCAACAAACTTTCAAGCATCACAATTTTTAAGCAGAGAGGCAATCTCCTAAACCAGACCTCTGCTAAGTTCAGAAAAAAAAGAACAGAAGTATCAGAAGTATGTGTCTGGCAAAAGGCTTATTTTACTCCCCCTAGTTTGTGACTGAAGATGCAATATATACATATAAATACATAAAATAAGATGCAAAAATACCTATATGCTTATTTGCAAGTCCAGGGATTATACTTTACAATCAAATGATAACAACATCAAGACAATGTTACTATTTAAACATCCAGCTTCAGTCACGGCTTTGGTATCTATAAATAATATAAATACAGACATGTACATGGAGCTCTGTCTTCTGAAAATCTGGTGTTGACAAAATTCTTGCTCAGGTGGGAGGAAGGACGACAGAAGCATCAGTCTGCCTGTAAAATCCTAGCGAAATGCAGCCCCTAATAATATAAATATGGGCCATACTGCAAACAACTGTAGTTGTAAAAATTAGGGTGACCACAGGCTACCAACATATAGCTATTTTTCTATCACAACAGGGAGTTTAACTGCAGTGGTTTCAAATTTAAACAGTCCAGAGATTTTGTTGCTATGGCAGCATCATCCCTCCACTTCAGAAGTCCAAATATATGTCACGTCATTCAAGTCCTTCCACATGTACCCATTTTATTTCACAATAAAACCTCAGAGAGCCAGCATTTAACCACGCTAACGCAACCACTGCGTTGAGTAGAGTTAAGGCTATTGCTCTTAGGAAATACATTTCACGGCATTTAGCTTGATGACAAGAACCATGACTCATAATAGTGAAGAATGTTTTCATGCCTAATAATAGGCTGCAATTAATATTTTCCCTGAAAAACAGTTTCTGCTGTTACATAAGTCTGCAGATGATGATCTCAGGGACTACAACGACATTTTTATTCCAATCAGTCAGATGGTAGAATATTCTATAAAAATGGAAGTGGGTTTTATTTATACTTATGTGAGTCTTATTACTGGAGGTGCACCTTTCATCTTCAGTGTATTCATCTTCTCTCCGTTCCTGTGAGTCAGGACAATGTTAACTAAAAGCTCTTGTAAAATTGCAGATCTTTCTTGCCAACTTCTGAAATATTCCTGCGAAGCATGGCATCGATACACGTGACATACATGTATGTATATTGGCCCAGCTGAAAAAAACAGCCTTTCTTTTTCCAGATTTTCACACTATTCATGTGTTTTCCTGTGTCAGGGAACTCATGGATGTAGATTATAAGAAATTTTTGTGGAGGCCTGCAAGTAGGGAAATTGCTCCGTGGTTTCTCAGTTTTCCATTTAGTGCTTTCAAGCTTAGAGACTCCTGTGTATGTTCTCCTCTGAATAAGGACTACAGAGTAGCCATACATAATTTGTACATCCTTACAAACGTCCTGGAAACATCTCTTAATCTCTCAATCAGTAGGTCACCAGATCCTTTACTTTTAGATCAGATTTTAGTATATGTTTGGGTTTTTAACTTTGTATAATGAATTTTGTTGCCAGGACTTGGCAGGTCTTTGTAAATGCAGCAATGAAGACATGGGCTCCTCAATATGTTGATTTTAAGACTGTACTACACTTTATTCCTGTCAATTTCCATGAGAGAAAAATGGCATTTGGCTTCAGGATCTAGTGGAAAGAAAGCCTTGCAACCCTCCAACCAAGACTGGAATTGCTAAAGGAAAAAGAAATCTCCACTTGCAGACTTTATTAAGGAAGTATTTATCTACCACATAAAAGATCAGAGATCTAAAATAAAGGGAAGGCAAAGTAGAAGAGTCACGGAATCCCAGAATGGTTTGGGTTGGAAGAGACCTTACAGACCGTCCAGTTACAACCTCCCTGCCACGGACAGAGGCACCTCCCACCAGACCAGGTTGCTCAAAGCTCCATCCGGCCTGGCCTTGAACACTGCTGCTGCATCGCTTGCAGCTGTCCAGGAATGACTCCTGTCTCAAGTGAGTCCCTGTGCAAGTCCGAGGCGCGGTGTTCTGGGTTGAGGGGAATGCGAGAGGAGCCGCCGCGTGGCACCGAGAGATCCAGGCACAGGCACAGCGCCCAGATAAAGCTGGCCCACAGCCGCTCCCAGGCACCGCCTCGGAGGCAGCCCGCCCTGGCTGCTCACACCCAGCTCCGGATGGCCGGGTGCCGGCTCAGCCCTGCGCTAAGGAGGA
Organism: Eulacestoma nigropectus; assembly: GCA_013397775.1. Lineage (NCBI taxonomy): Eukaryota > Metazoa > Chordata > Aves > Passeriformes > Eulacestoma > Eulacestoma nigropectus. The sequence goes on along the minus strand of VZTE01005045.1, from coordinate 6,375,740 downwards.
GCAATGGCCAAAGCAAAGAGACGTGGAAGGGCTTCTTGTGCCGTGCTCCAGAAGGTATTCCACTACCTGAACAAACGGGGGACAAAAATCAAAAACCTGATCAGGCCACGGGGTTTTGTACAGGGCTGACAGTAGGCGGGGAAACTCAGATGGTCCAATCGTGTTGAGGAAAGGAGGTGGGGTTTGGGAGGATTTAGGGATACAGCCCAATGGGAGAGGAGGAAGGAGGGGCAGGAGAACATACAGCCAAAAGGGAACCGAAGAACAGAGAACTTTCTAGCAACTTAGGGAGGTTGACAGCTCAGGGCGGCGACAATGCATATGATAACACCAGGGGGAGGAGAACTCATGAACCAACCTCTAAAACAGGTGATTGACAATCAGGCGAGGTGCATTAGAGTAAATGACTCTTAACTTCTCTGATTGTCTGGCTCATAGTGATCCCACCACTGTATTTGCTTCAGGCCATGAGTTGGTGGTTCATCCATCAGCCTTACGCAGGGCTGATGCACCACAACACACTGCCAGGGATGGGGCATCCAGAGCTTCTCTGGGCAGCATTTTTGGTGCCTCACCACTCTCATGATAAAGGATTTCTTTCTAATATTTCATCTAAACCTGCTCTGTTTCAGTTTAAAGCCATTTCCCCTTCTCCTATCCCTCTGTGCCCTTGTAAAAAGTCTCTCTCTGTCTTTCTTGTAGGCTCCCTTCAGGTACTGGAAGGCTGCTATAAGGTCTCCCCAGACTGACAGATTACTGAAATTACTGCTTGTAGAGTGTCTACTTGAAACTATTTTCCAGTCATGAAGTATATATTACTGATTAATTAATTATTTATATCCTTAATCCTAGACATTTATTTAAATGAATAAAAAGGGTAAGAAAGTTGCAGCCAGGATACAGAAGGCCTTTCTTTTTTCCATTAAAAATAAAAGCAGAAGATGCAGCAGCCATTAAAAGAGCTACAGAATTTGTTCTGAGGGCAGTAAATCTGACTTTGGTATCAAGCAAATTTGTAGAAACTATGAGAGAGAATAAAATCAGACAGTGGGCAAAGTGTAAATATGAGATATAGGGGAAAAATCAGCTCAGATTTCTTTTTAGTTGCATGTTTATTGCAGTCTTTTGAAGGTGTCAATGAGCAGATGATTACAGTTGTTCGTACATACGGATTTTCAAAAATATTTCAAAAAGATTTCTTACCAAAGGCATGTAAAGCTATCATGAGCTAAACCAGAAGACCTTTCTGAGATGCGTATCATGTTGAAAAATAGGAAACAAATGTAGGAGTTAACATTCTGTTTTCACAAATATATTTCACATGTAATTAAATTCTTGCCATTGATCTGGAAAGGGTTTTACTTGAGCTGGGAAGGGTGCGGATAAGAATAGCAACATTGATCTGCAAAATGGAGCTACTCCCACAGAAAAAGAGTAAGCAATCTCAAGACTATCTACATGGAAAACACACTGTGGGAGGGAAGGGGGAGAGATGTGTTAAATTTTATAATACCATAAATAGTACAAAGAAGGGAGTTGAGGAATAGCTGTTCACTATTTATCGGAGTATAAGAGCTACAGAATACTTAGGGAAGTCATTTGGTATCAGGTTTAAAAGCAAACGAAGAGAGAGGAGAAGTCTCTGGTGAGACCTTGTTGTGGCCTTTCAGAATTAATGGTATAAGAAAGATGGGGACAGACTTTTTAGCAGGGCCTGTAGTGATAGGACTAGGGGTAATGATTTTATGCTGAAAGAGGGTAGATACAAACTAGATACGAGGATTTTTTTTTTTTTTTTAAACTTTTTTTTACCATTGGGGTGGTAAAACACTGGAACAGGTTGCCCAGAGAAGTAGTAGATGTCTCATCCCTGAAAATGTTCAAGGTAAGGTTGGATGGGGTCCTGAGCAACTTGATCTAGTTGGAGATGTCCCTGCTCATTGCAGGGGAATTGGACTGCATGACCTTTAAAGGTCTCTTGTAACCATTCTGTGATTCTGAGACACTGCCACCTTAGTGAACACCTATAGGTAAGCAGACTTCAGCGATTTGCATTGCTTGTGAAATGTGAAGGCCCTTACAGACATTTTGAGTCATTATTTGTGTTTTATTGCTGTGAATAAATAAATACATGCCTCTTGCTCGGCTTAATTCCACAGGCATCTTTCCACACAGCTACATATGATACGTAGGATGGATTCCAGGTTTTGTTTTGTTGTGTGCATGAAACATTACACATTAACAAGTTCCTTTTGAGAGACTCAGAGCAGATGTTCCTAAATGGCTGGAGAGCCAAACGGAGTACAAGAATCTCTCTGAAAGGTTGAAGCTAGGAATGCGGGTGAAAAGAAAGACAAGCTTCTTTCATCCACTCTGGCTCTGTTTTCCCTTCTTCCCTAAGCCAGTCCAAGAAGATACTTTTACAGTTTATTAATTTGTAAGAACTATTAGCTCCTAAGGTGGAAAAAATCTGCTGCTTGGAAGGCATGAAATTCCTGATGCACCCAGGTGAAAAGAAAGACAAGCTTCTCTCCTGCAGTAAACAATGCTGGGCTCAGCATCACTCTGCATTCAGCCTTATCAGCCCGCTGAAGTTTGGTCCCTATTGCAAATCCACAGGGTAAAGGTATCATCTTACATTGGCAACACTCCCTCCTGTGTAGTGGGTCATGTCTAAATGCATCCAAATGCACCATCTGGCTTTTGAGTTTAGCAGCAGGTATTGGCTTCCTCTGAAGAGAAAGAATTCAGTTTAAAAAACAGCCAGCACATTGCTTATTTTGGGGTAAAACTGAGAGAAGTCCACAGATTTGTTAACCTAATGGCCAAACTAGCTTTGGCAAATGAAAACAAAAAAGAATAATGCTTGGAGTAGGATTAATCTATCTTATGCAGTGTGTACATTAGGTCTCTAGAATGATATTTTCATAGGGTATTTTTCTTACCTGTTTGTGAAAAGCAGATAGCTCTCTTCTTTAGACTGATTTCCATGCGAACTTAGGCCTTCTTACTCTTCTCCCTGCTTACTTTCAGTCTGGCTTTCCTCTCTTGCAGCAGAATCATGGTTTACTCTTTCCCATCTCAAAATCTATTCTTGACCTTATTTTTAATTCAACCCCTTCCCCATCTTATTTCACATCACTACAAGTGTTCTACATTCTAGATCTTATTAATTATTTTCCATCTCCTTTGCAACTCCTGGCTTGTGGAGGGTTTTCCAGCCCACGGCCGTCCTTCTTCCAAGTCACATCTCAGAACCAGTGCTCCTGCATTTTTCTCAGCCTGGTCTAGGGAGGTAGACTATATTTTGTAACGGTTGGGATTACACCCAAGTACAGGGGAAAGAGGAAGAGAGAAACATCTGCACTCAGACTGTTGAGGCTGCTCCCAGAACCAGGCATCATGCTTATGGGTGCAGCCACAACCTCCTAAAGTGCCAACATCCAGAAATACCTCAAGGTCCTGGCCTGGGACTTGTGAAATGTCGTAGAGTGAGTTTTTGCTAAGGAACTATAGGCTGGTCAGGTAAGATTTTAACCACTGGGACAATTTTCATTCAACTGTCACACTCTACAATTGCTTAGAAAATGTAGGAAATGCACAGTGGGAAGCTGGTGGGCCGGAGAGGTGGATCAGTATCCCTTTTAATGTTTGTTCTGCTCATATAACTGTGAGTGGTATCAGTAAATGAGGAGTACTTTGTAAAAGCTGCAAACCTACCTGCTTTAATAACCTCTGAAATACTGAAATTAACAACTAACACTTGGGGGAAGGGAGGGAGAGTAATCTTATTTTGCTTTGTAGATCAGAGTAAATGTAGAATTCATTGAAGAGTAGCTACTGTAGAACATTGATCTCCTCTTTTTAGTCACTTCTTAAGGCATCATTGACATGTTGAAGCCCCTACGTAACACTGTTGATTATAACAACTGTTAATTAAATCTGGTTGGTTTGGTTTTGGTTTTGTTTTTTGGTTATTTTTTTTCCAGAAAGTCACCAGTGTTTTTTTAAATGCATTCAAGTACTCATCACTCCACAGATGTTTTATTCTTCCTGCAGAGTGAGAGCATATGCAGATTCAAGCAGAAATATCCTGAGTCGCCTGGAGAAGAGGTGGCCATACTTGTTTATCACCTGTGACCCAGAAAGAGAGAAGTCTGCCTTCTGCACAGCTTGAAGCAGGGACAGACCTGGTCCCTGAGTGACTAGCCAATGTAGCTGTAAACACTGCTGCAGTGCAGAGATTATGCTCCTGCAGCCTGAATAACCATCATCACAACATGACACCAAATTGGGAATGAGACACCTGGCAGAGGAGGAAGAGGGAAGATGTCATTATTTGGGCGTCAAAATTGGGATCCTAATCCTCCCCCTCAACCGTATCATTGCTTTTCTTCTCAAGGGGCTTTTAATATGGAACATGTATTTGATGTAGTTGTTAGTGCTGAGAAATTAGCAAAAGTGATTGCAACAGTCATGCTGTCCTGCAGGTATTAGCTTCACTCACCTAGAAGATTTTAAAACAAAATTCTTTAGGTTTTCATCTTCAACAAAGGTGACTCAGATGAGATCTTTACCCTTGGGCTGCAGATTACATTTCAGGCTGCCAGCCTGCAGGGAACATAAGAACTGATTATTCCTTCTACTGGAACAATTAAGACTAATGTGCAAGGTAAGAGCTGAAATGTCATCCTAAAGACAGGCTAGGAGCTGTAATAGCTCCTTCCCCTTGAGCTATTAATCCATAAGGTAGATACCCAGCTAATCCCATGGTCAATTATGCTGCTCTCTGACAGGAAATGTCTGACTGGCCACCTATTTCATAGAATCATAGAATTACAGTAAGACTTTGGCTGGGAGGGGTCTCTAAAGGTCATCTAGTTCCAACCTACCTGCCTTGGGCAAGGATGCCATTCACTAGATCACGTTGCTCAAAACCCTGTTCAAGCCTGGCCTTGAACACTTGCAGGGATGGGGTAGCCACAGTTTCTCTGGGCAACCTCTTCTAGTGTCTCACCACCCTTAAAAGTGAAGAGTTTCTTCCTTATGACCAATCTTAATCTATCTTCTTTCAGTTTAAAACCATTTCCCCTTGTCCTGTCACGCAGGCCTTGGTAAAAAGTTGGCCCACTCCTCAAGCCTGTCAAGATCCCTCTGGGTGGCATCTCTTTCCTAAAGTGCGTCGGTGTTACCACTCAGCCTGGTGCTGTCTGCAAATTAGCTGAGGGTGCACTCAGTGTCACTGTCCATGTCATCGGGGAAGGGATTAAATAGCATTGCTCCCAGTATGGACCTTGGAGGAACACCACTTATCACAGGTTTTCACTTGAACATTCAGGCATTGACTGGAAGTCTCTGGACACAACCATCCAGCCAGAGCCTTGTCCCATCTAATAGTCCGTGCATCAAACCCATATCTCTCCAATTTAGAGATAAGAATGTTGGGGGGGACCATATCAAAGGCCTTACAGATATCCAGGTAGGTGACAACTGTAGCTTGCCCGTTGTTCCCTTGCCCGTTGATGCAGTCAGTCCATCAGAGAAGGCCATGAGATTAGTCAGGCATGATTTGTCCTTGGAGAAACCATGTTGGCTGTCTTTAATTAACTCCCTGTCTTCATATGTTTCAGCAAATCTTCTAGGAGGATCTGGTCCATGATCTTACCACACATGGAGGAGAGGCTGAACAGTCAGCAGTTTCCAGGGTCCTCCTTTCTCCCATCATTCCTAGGGACTTTGCTTGACTACCATGGTTTTTGAGATGTGATGGAGAGTGGCTCAGCAACTACATCAGCCAATTCCCTCAGTACCCTGGGAGGCATCTCATCGGGTCCCATGGATTTAGGTATATTTAGGTTCTCCAGGTGCTCTTGAACCTGATTGCCACATAACCATGAGTTCTTAATCAGCTTTTGAGGAAAAAAACTACTCTTTTAAACTTGGAATTTACTCCCAACCCAGATAAGCTCCTGAATTGTTAATTAAGAAGTCTTTATAGTTTTCAGATAGCAGGAGGATCAGGCCAAAACTCTAATTCTTTCTTACTCAGAAAATAGTAGTTTTCTAAGTTTGATTTCCTATTTTCTGAGTGTGTTTAAATCAGGTATTCTGTCAAAATCTATGATTTATTGAAATCTGAGAAGAAAACTTCTTTTAATTTTTGTATCTTGTAACTGCATTATAATGTCTAAAAAAGTTAAATGAGAGAAAAATAGAACAAATTCTTAAAAAGTAATGGTAAAATTTTTTTTTCATCATTTTTTCATTGTCTTATTCCTGTATTTTTCAAAAAATAGCTCCCTCTGAAATCTGGTTAAAAACAAGTGTGTCAAACCAAGCAATACCAAAGAAATTGTAACATGAATTAGCTTGACCAATTGGGAATAAAGTCAGGTGCTTAGTATAAAAATATGGCCATCAAAATGTATCATACCTTTAAAAAACAACGAAGAGGCTTGTTAGTCTCATCATTTAGCCATGGGGAAAAATATAACGAGAGAATTATAAAGAGATTAGGTCACTTGAGAGAGGGCAATCTTGTCTTTTTTCTGGCCTTATTTCACGGAAAGGTTATGGCTGTAATCTAAGCCAATGAAAGTTTAAAAAACCCCTGTAACTAACAAGCATAATTTTTCCATGGTAAAACTCAATTTCACTGGAGGGAATATCTAAAAATCAAAATACAGTTTTCAGGGTGAAAAACCCCAGGGGCAAACATGTTGTCTTAAGCACCTCATGAAATGTGATTTCACCATACTCAGAACACTTTCACAGAATGTATTGTTGGTTTGTAATTCTTGTGTGATAAGAATGGATTTTTTTTCCTTCTGTACAGTTTAAATCTTTCTTCCACAGTGTCCTTTTAAGTACTTTCCAAACAGCTCTTCTTTCACTGGTATTTTTATTCTTTCTAGATGAGACTGTAAAAAGCTCTCAGACTTGGCTTATTGCTGTTCTTGACCAGAGTCAATAGCCAAAGCACTTGGTGTTACAGCTTTTTGTCTCTTGAAGTCAGTGGATGTGACTGCTTGCCTGACAGGTGCCATGGAAAATCTGCACTGTCCTTTTGGGATTCAACTTTGTGTGGAAATTTACAACTGCTCGCATTTCTGGCAAACTGAAACAGCAGAAAAAAAAAAAAGCTGAGACTAGGAAAATTTACTGTGACCTTATTTTGGAATTTAAAATGAAATGACAAAATCTTGGCCAAAAGAATTGCAACAGCCTGCATCTGCATTCCTTCCATACAGTCTCACAAGCAGCACATACATTCTTTCCCACTGTGAGAGCAAGGCCAACATATAAACTCAGTACAGTAATTATTATTCTGCTCTAGAATGCCACTGTTGATTTTCAGTCAGCACAACCCATCCCAACACCATGCATAATTTAGCCATTTTAAAGGTATTGAGGGAGCTCTGATAGGTTCAGTTCCATGTAAGTAGTTAGATTACTTCTATGCATTCTGAGTTCAGCCCTCTCTGAACTCTGCCTGAGGGTTAAGCTATTAAGAATTAAGCCATTACCATAAATATAATGATCTAGACTTCCAAGACACCCCCTCTCTGAGATGGGGACAGCTTGCTTTTTCACGCTGGCTTCAAAAGTCTTGTTTATGTAATTAAAAAGGAATTGTGTCTAAAATAGAGAGAATGTAGCAAATTGTTATCCAAATATATAATCCAAGCATCTGCTTCAATGAATATAAAGCACCTCATTCCCAGTGGACTGCTTGGTTCACGCAATGGTTTACTCCTATGACTAATAGTCTGTACCTTTTTCTGTGTGCAGACTCAAAGCCTTCTGTTTAGAAAATCATACGACTTGAATTAATTCGTTTCTTATATTTTGTGTTTAATTATTGACAAATGAAAAAAATATAGAGTTTAGTTCTATGACCATGAAAATGTATTTCTACCTTAGATTATCTCCTAAAATGCCTGGTTTCTGATCATTCAAAGAGGAACACAGATTTTTGTATTACTTCTGATAATGACTGAAATATTGGCCAGATACCGAGAATCCCTTCCTATACTGTCTGAGAAATCCATTACAATTGTCTGAACCAATAAATGATGTACAGTGGCTCTGAGGACACACAGAGGATTCAAGGACTGTGCTCTCCCAGGAACTTGGTGGCACTCATTCCAGTGCTAGCTTGATGACCCTCCTCAGCGCTTCCATCATCCATTAGCAATTTTATATTCAAGTGCCACTTTTGGAGCACAGGTGATCTTGGGCCCGTTTTGGAAGTAAAGGAACAAGATATAAATCTCAGGGTCCTGACTGCATTTAGATGCTCTGCAGCCTCTTCCCTCACCACCCTAGGGATTTAGTGGCCTGCATGTTGAAGGCCAGCCCTGATGTGGCGTAACTGTGTATCCCGGGACCAGGATGCTGTGAGAAGAGCTGTGTGGGAAAGCTATGAGAAGCCTTGTCAAGGGCCTTCCTTTCCATGGCTGGAGAGTTGCATTAAAGTTCAGGCACTCATTCCTGGTCGTTGCCTGTGCTACACTGTACATCTGTGCCTGGTCACCTGGTACAAGCAGGAACAAAAAAACACCGTGCTCATGATGGCAGTCTTCACAGGGATCTCACTCCAGTCCTTTAAACTGTTGCCAGGAGCACAGGGCAGAAGTCTGGCAATGAAATTTGTGGCAGCTGAAGCCTTGGCTTTGCTGGAAAGAAGCCTGTATTTTAAATATCCATGCCAGGAAGTTGTGTCAAAGCCAACATTATTATAGCCAGTTGTGTCTGGAAAAGGAGAGAAAGACAGATATACATGTAAGAAGCAGGAGCCATGAGCTAAGAAAGAAGACCCATAATGAGTTCAAATTAAATTAAATTAAGGAAAGCAAACTAATACTTTGGAGAAAAAGAATCCTACCTATGCTTGTACAATGATAGATTTTTAATTACCTATTACCGCCAGGGAAAGACATCCTGCATTCTCTGCATTTATTGCTTTGAAAACATTAGTGGAAAGCAAAAGGCAAATCTAATGACAGGACTTATTATGGAAGGAAGAACTAGCGAAACAGGAAGCATCATTATGCTCCAACATAAATCCTGTAATAGTGTCTCTAAGAAAAGAGACTGTAACCAAAAAAAAAAAAAAAAAAGAAAAATGGAAAAACGATGATCTTTTTCTTGCCTTAGTCTTGGTATGGTAGCAAACAACTTACATGCTTTTTGTCAATGGCCTGGATATGCTTTTTAGCTGTTTCAATCCCTTTGAAGCTGGCTGTTGTAGCTGTGAGGGGCACTTTGTGTTGAGTTTCTAGCATTTGGGGTCTTTCTCTCCAGGCCATTAGATAGCAATTCTTACAGTACTCTTAAAGCAAGTCTCACTAGACTGAGTTATGATTAGTGCTAATTTTGGAAAAAGTAAATCAAACATATAGCTGGGAATTGGTTGCAACTGTCTGTGGCATGTCAGCTACATAAATAAATTTTCCATTTTTCTTTTCTTTTACTAGCAAAATGCCATCAGGACACAAACTCATCCTATTTCATGGCAGAATTTCCAAGCCCTGCTAGATAGCCAAAATTTCTCGGAAACTCTCCTGAACCAAGTAGGAAATGAGCTTGCAAAACCAACAAATACTGGAGTTGCAGCATCTGCAAAGTTTCTGCATCAGTACAGTCTAATATTTGAAACATGAAGCAGCAGGGCTGGTTGTTTACCTGTCTGCAAGCTACCGGCTGGCTTGTTCCCACTTGTTTGAAAACTCAGCAGAAACACAATGCCTCTCTTGCCAGAGATGTATCTTACAAGAAACAGTGTGACACATGGCTGGAAAGCAAGATTAGCAGATAAAGCCAAAGCTGAGATGGGGTTTTCCTCTCATATTATCCCTCAAATACATTGAGAGCATTTAGGCTCTCCAAATGCTCAATGTTACCTACACAGACTTTTATGCCCTATATGGGCATTTCAGTGCAGAACAGACAAGGGGGCTGCTTTAGTTACCAGGGATATGGAGCACAGTTGCAATGACAATCCCTTCTGTTTTATGGAATTTCTGATTTTATTGCAAGGCAAGTGTACTCAAACTAAACTAATGTATTTATGCACTTTATACATAGTTTAAGTAAATACAGACTAATAATAGTTGTTCCTTTTTCAACTAGATCTTTCTTAATCTATTCGGATCAGGAGCCACAGTATGATCTCACATTTTTAAAACAGGGTAAGTTCTTTCTTTTAAAATTTAAGTTAATCCTGATTTATACAAGACAGCAGAGACAAGAACTAAGCCTCACATTTTCAGCTGGAGGCCTTTTTATTAAAGTTGTCATTCTAGATTTCTCATTCCCTGTCTGTAAATTTTCGTGCAGCAGTTGCAATATTAGTCCTTACAAATGTTTGCACAGCACTGAGGAAGCTTCCAGTAGTGAGCTACCAAGAAAAAGAAAAGCACGTTCCATTTTCTGATGTGCAACCTGTAACCCCTCCATTAAGCAGGTCAGATTTTTCATCATCTGCCATGCTCCATTGCACAGCAACTCTAGAGAGAATTTTAGCAGCCAAAATTGGGTGTTTCTGACAGTCAAAAATCAGGTAGATTTAAAAATATTCCAGGGAAAATATTCTGTGAAGACATTACTCTGGTATGTGTGATACACAGTAGGTCGCAGATAGATCCTTTTTTTGTTTATCGCCTGGTGAGGTGTCCCCGGTGTTATAATCAGCTTGTAGTAGTAATCAAAAACCAGAGATACCTGTGAAATGGAAAGTAAACAAGATCTTTGTTTTTGGCTTTGCCGAGGTAAATTTTCATGGCACATTAATATAATTTGTACTTTGTTGGTACACTTAATGTATACTCAAGAGTACATCCCCTTGCTTTGGGAATGTCATCACTTAGCAAGATGCTAAAAATGTCTTGAGAGAGGATCTAGCATCACTACTGCACTGTTTTTTCCTCTCTGTGTATGCATGTGTGAAAACTTTGGCAGCTGCCTTGGAAAATCTACTGTACACGTTTCCTCCAAATTATCTTTCTGCCCCTCTCATTTCTTAGAACCATGGGTTTCAGACAGAGTTAGATCCACACAGGGCAATTGCCTGTGTGGGTTTAGTTGAAATAATAATGAGAAAGCAGCTTTTTTCTGCTTATTTCTACTGGTACTGAAGGTGCCAAATTCTACTCCCTCTGCTACTCTTAGCTCAGCAAGTGGCCCCAGACATTTTCAGACATTGAGAGGGTCTCTAAATTTGGCTTTGTGAATTAGAACAGTGCAAATCCAAAAGCATGCAAATAATTGGCAAAGGCTGAGGGGCAGGACCCTCAAAAAGATTTAAACCTCATATTCAGATGTCAAAACCAGGTATTACTGGATATATAAAAAAAATTCCCCCATGAATAAATGGTTTAAATGGGAATTCAGACCGTATTCTGAGAGATGCTGTTACATCAAGGAAGAGATACAGATTTATGTTCAAAATAATTATACCACAGTTTTAGAAAAATCAAAGTGGAAGCAATCTAATGGAAAACCTTTGTAAAAGCAGTAAAAATTTATCCCAAAATTTCAGTGAAAACTGTTACAGGTCTAAAATCTCTGTTTTTTGAGAAAAAAAGAAGGGGGGATTTTAAATAGGACAGATCTGAACTGTGAGAAGAACAGAAAAAATATCTAAAAATAGCCAGGCTCTATTAGCAGTTGCCAAACATGTCTTAGAACTGTAATATAATTCTGCCTGACCTGGAAAAGAACCCTTTCTGCAAATCGCAGTCCCCAGGTGCCAAGGTAATAATGAGAAATGTTAGAAATTGCACAAAAAATAAAAAATCAGATGATTCCATAGGCACACTGAGCAGGTGCGGAATTAATGGCGCTCGGAGGGCTCCATCTGAGGATACTCTCTCCAGACCAGAGAACACTCTGAAACCTGTACCCGGTGAACCAGGTATTCATCACCTTTTATCCATTTTCAGGCAGATTTGGTTGAATCAGTAAGGCAGGGAAAACTTGTGAACTCAGCAGCTAGAGAGGCTTACATGGGTTCTTGAAGAGATTTAGAAGTCATTAAAGAGATGGGAGTGGGGGAAAAAATTAAGGTCTCTTCTCTATGTCGCTGTGATCCTGGGTGTTGCAGGGAACTTGACACAGGAAATAGGAATTTGCTCATGGGCAGTTTCTCTGATGGTAGATTTGCTCAGCCTCAAACAAACAAACAGACAAACAAAAGCTTGTTATTCTCTCAGTAGTGGGATATGTTTTGTTACTACCTATAATTAAAGTAATTGTAACTCGTGGGTCCAGAGGGGATCCACCCAAGGGTGCTGAGGGAGCTGGTGGAAATGCTCACTGAGCCACTTTCTCTCATTTATCAGCAGTCCTGGCCTACCAGGGAGGTCTCAATTGACTGGAGGTGAGCAAATATGATGCCCATCTACCAGAAGAGTCCAGAAGGAGGATCCAGGGAACTGCAGTCCTGTCAGTCTGACCTCCATGCCAGGGAAGGTGATAGAGCACATTATCCTGAGTGCCATCATGCAGCACATGCAAGACAACTAGGGCATGAGGCCCAGCCAGCACAAGTTGCTGTTCACAACTTCCTTTACAATGAGAGGGAGGTGCTGATCTCTTCCCTCTGCTATCTGCTGATAGGATGAATGCAAATGACTTAAATCTTCATCAGGAGAAGTTCATACTGGATATTAGGAAAAGTTCTTCAGTGAGAAGGCGGTCAGTCACAGGAACAAGTGCCCCAGGGAAGAGGTCATGGCCCCAAACTTGATGTTTGCGAAACATTTGGACAACACTCTTAGATACATGGTTGACTTCTATGTTGCCCTGTGTGTAATCAGTAGTTGGATTCAATGATCCCTGTGGATCTCTTCTAACTCTGTGTGTTCTGTGATTTGATTCTGTGGTTCAATGGTTCTATTTCAGCATAGCTGGGGGAAGGAGCTGTGATCAGGGTGCCCCAGTGGTAGACACAAGGTCAGGAAATGGCCTGCAGTCTGAGGTGTTACAGCACAGCAGCCTCTGGGCAGAGCTGGAGCTGAAGATCCAGTTCAATGTACAATGAGCTGTCTACACGGTGAGTATCAGTAGGTGAGTTTGGTGGTAAGGGTGCCATTATAACCAATGTGAGCTACTGCAGGATTCAGTTGCCTAAAAATGGGCTCCTGGTGCTGTGTGAGATGTCTCCTTGTTTCTGGAATATCCTTGCAGTTTGTGTATGACATAGGACCCTCAGGAGACATTTAATCTTCTGGAACAGCAGCAGGACACCAGGCAAGATAAGATACTTATAGTGCAAACACTAGACCAGTTTCTGTGAATCCTCCCCATGTCTCCCAGGGAACCTGCCCCTGCAGTGGATGGATCTAGAAGATTATTGAACAGATGTCAGCATCTGCATTCCCACCTGCATTGACTAGAGATGTGGTCCATTTGCCTGGACAAGGACATACACATCATCATTTGGTCACTCTCAAATATTTATCTTGTGCCAGTTGAGGTGGCCAGGGTGTCTTGCCTGCACAAGCATATTTATCTGTCATTTCAGATGGGCACGTGTCCCACAGATGTCCTCTGCTCTGTCTCCTAGCCTTGTGCACACCTTGGATTTCCTAGAGTACCTCAAATGGCAGTGGATGTCCATGTGTGAGCAAGCAAGCAGAGCCCCTAGCCCAAGGCCATCCTGCCTGGTCTCTAGCAGGATCTTTGCCCTGCAGCAGGACACAAATTCCCTGTGAGCTTTCTGCAATAGCTGCCCTCGACAGTCTCAAGTAGCACAGGACACCTATGATTTAAGAAGCTGAACTGACCCTTCAACCTCCTTTATGTATAATGGTGTCACAGACAGCTGCCTCATCATAGACAACTACACTGTTCACACCTAAATTTAGGTGCCTGAATCACATTTTATAAATGGACTCTAATCCCACCACTAGTGAATGTTACCTTCTTTAGTTAAAGCCCCTCACTGTTCCATCTCAGTTTCAGTAGCTGTGTGGCACCAGTGTTACATAAACTGTGCCGAGCTCCAGTTTATCTCGTTAGTCCAGCAGTCTGCATGGGAACTGTTTGAAGGCACACAAGGAGTAAAAGAAAGAGTTTGGAAGAGAGTCTCAGAGCCAGTCTGTGAGTGTGTGATTGGAAAACTATCTGCAATCAAAGAAATTGAGGAAATACTTCTCCTTGCTAAAGAAAGGCAGCCTTTTCCTGGTATTGTCCCACACAGTTCATGAAATAAAGGAATGGGAAGAGCTTTCTATGACTAACTTGCAGTGCAATAATATGTTGAGATGTGAGTTGTTGCAGAAGTTTCTTCAAACTTTTAGGAAGTGTTTCAAAGGTATTATTCAGGTGTGACAGAAGGATTTATCTAACCTGGCATGCTGTGCTTCCTTCCCTAAGGGTGCCTAAGGATCTGTTGGACAGTCACATACTGAATCTTCCAGCTGCTCTCACTAGTGGGCAGCCTGTGACTGCGATGCCATATTTCAGCTTAAAGCTGTAGGCGGTGCTTTTGGGAAGCCGTGTTTCTGGGCTGCTGGAGGGACTCCTATCTCTCAAGGATGGGAAGGGCTCTTGTTGAGACACCAAGAACTTGCCTGCCATGGATTGAGGAGAAAGTTGCCACACCACTTTCTGCACTCTAAGGAGCATTAGCTTTCATAGCAGACTCCAACTATCAGAAACATGACTTGGTAGACAAATGATTAAATACTCATCACCATCACCTCCACACCACATGGTCAGGGGTAGCTACACAGGGGACTGCCCAAGCATACAGGAACACTCCAGCTTGGGCCCTGTGCTATAGGAGGTAGCTGGGCCCTCCTAGTACAGCAAGGGGGTTCTTAGTACCCCAGCTTCCTCTCAGAGCAGAAGAATGAAGTTAGTCAATCTAATTAGCTTTAGCAGTGGCCAGGAGGACTTGGTCTGGTAAAATATCTCCTTGGAACTGCTCTCCTACCTTGGTGCCACCCTACAGATTTGAGTGACCAACGTTGCACCGACACAGGTGCAGTCCCTGGCAGCAGGTCTGACACTCCGAACAGCTGGTCTGACTACAAGGAATGGCTTTGATAGTGGGTATCTGGTACCATTCCCCTCACCTCCACACAGTGTGGAGTGGAGTGGAGCAGGAACTGTCTACTATCCAAAGCTGTAAGATGAGTTCTGCAGTGCCGAGATAAGGTGACCTGTGAAGTCTTTATGGCAGCCTTGTGTTGATGAAGGGAGCAGAGGAAAGCCTTGTTGGGGGACAGGATCTGGCCCTTTCTGTTGACTTGTCCAGGTGTAATATGTAATGCTTCCCTACTGAATGGATAGCATATTTATTCTGTCCTTAACCTGTGCCTTTTAGCATTCTGAAGCATTCCTCAAAGATAGGAGAGCACAAATGTACACTGACAAGATGTGTGAACTTCTTCATAGAAATCCAGAATTTCTCCTAACTGAAATATCTGTAGTGAGTTCTGGAAAAGGCAGGCTGATTTTGTCCCTGTTGCTGCAGGTGTCTGTTACAACAGTCTAAAGTAAAGTAAATTTATTGAAGTTCTGTTCTTAAACATGAAAGACTTTTGGCTCAGTGAGCCTCAGAACTTTTTGACATTTTTTTCATTAATTATTTCTACTTATTGTTTTAAGACTGTAACTGCTAGTAGGGCCTTTTTCATTACGAAATCATAAAGAAAATGTCTCTTCTCTGAATAACCTACAGTTCAAATAGGTGAAGAAGTGTTGTGTATTTTCTCTGTATTTTCTCTAAGTATATGATGTGTTGCAAATTTAGAACGACTCAGTAGATAGGGCTGGAATTATTTGCCGTTAAACTAAAAGCCCAGTCAGACTCAATAAACTCAGTCAGCAATATCTTTGTGGGAAATTATTTTTAAAGGGATCTCACAAGAGATATTTGGAACTACTTGCTCTGTTGTGGAGATGATTCTATCACAGAATACTGCTGGACTTGTTTTGAACACATTTTGGAAGATTTTTATCAGTGCTTGGGCTCTGATATATTTATGGACAACAAATGAGCATATCTCAATAATATGATGAAAGGACAACCTGCAGCTGTCCTTTTAATACTTACATAACAGCTCCTTCAGCCACTGTGCTAATTTAGCATACAAAGGTAAGTGATTTATATGAAAGTGCAATTCTGAAAGTTTCATGTTCAATTAACATATTCATAACTTAAAAAAATTCCTCATGAAAAAATTAACTTTGTAATAAAATATTTTTTAAGCAGACAGAGCTATCCAGGAGTGGAATTATCCAGTGTATACAGCTTGCAAAGTTTTGGAATTGCAGTTTAGTATAAAAAGTGGTGCGTGTGCTGAAAAAATGGAGCAGTTTCTTGCTTTTGAACAGGGGAAACAAAAAGATCTGTAAATTCCATTGTACCTAAGCTGGGATCATTTAACCATTTCTCAGAATTTTCACAATGCTTGCAATTTCTCCCTACCTCCTGTGTTTCTCAGCTATTTCTGTGGCGTAGCCTTACAGGAGAAGAGCCATAGTCTTCATACTGTAGCCATCAGATTTACAGTTATTCTTATCCTTTCTCAGCTTTTTTACACAGATTTATTGTTGGCTTGCTCTTTTTTTTTTTTTTTTTGAGCAAACTGCTCATTGTCATGCAGATGTGGAAATAATGAAGTTAATATGTGGGTCAGATCCAACGCTGAAGAGGAAAGCCATATACATTTCCTGACAGTATAAATTCCCAGGACCTTTGGACAGCTGGCTGGAGCATGGCAGCAGCCCACCACAAAGAGAAATGGGGACAGGAATAAAGAGAGCAGTGACAAGTTCTGGGCACTGTGTCTCCCCTGGGAGCAGTTTTGGGCTCCCTGTGCACAAACGCTGCTATTTTTGCCTAGTGGCAGGGAGCTGGGGTACAGCTTGGAGGCACAGAGGTTACGCTGAGTCTCCCAGGCTGTGGAGACCAAAAAATTGAGGCAAAAGGAGGACATGGCTCCTGTCTCCATGAAGGTTTTTTTATGCAGGAAGCCTGAGGTGTGAGAAGACAGGACTTCATTTTTTCTGTGCCATTTTTCTATAAGTCTCGAAGAAACTCACCATAGGTAACTGGATTGTTGAAAAGAGCATCAAACTGGCAAGACACAACTGGATTTGTCCCTCTGTGTATTTTCTTTTATGCTGAAGTAGAACAAATCATGGAGATATGCTGTGACAGCAATGCAGGACCTGTATTTCAGGCTCCAAAAATTTCAGCACAAACAAATTATTTAGGTCAATATTTCAAGCCTTGTCCTCTCAAATGTGGTCCTGATTTGTAAGACAGATAGAGAGGTAGAGGGGCCTCGAATTTACTTACTATTGCTAATGAACATTTAAAAAATTTTAATTATTTTTAAGAGGTTATTTATTAAGTTTTTGTCAATTGAGTTCATTTGCCCTACTGTTACAATGAAGCCCGTTTTTTCCTTCACTGAACTTTATGAAGAAATGTAATTTTCTGTATATTTCTATACTCTGCGTTATGCTAGAAATCAGTTTCCAACTTTTTCTTCCAAGTTTCAAGAAGGCTTAGACACGTTAATACTGTGAAAATTGCCATATGGTGTTTTTGCAGCTACTATTTACAAGTCCCATTTGAATGACAGTGTACTCAGACCTTAAAGAAATAATTCTTTTAATTGGGCTGTACCTGTTTTTAAAAGCCATGTTGAGTTTCAAAACATAGCAAAGCCACTGAAATTCTCCCTTTAACTCATTCAGCCCAAATTTTGGAAATGCTCCTCTAAGAAAATGTGTAAGGACCATCGAGACTAAAGACAGACTGAAGCAAGGGAACAAATGTTTTCCCAGAGCTGGGCCTGTTCTCCCCTAATCAAATCCCTTTTAGGGCTCATTCTGTGACTGCATCCCACAACCCCCCCAAACAAGCTCCAAGAGCATGTTGCAATGTAAATTATAACGTGACTAATTATGAGAAACTTGCCTTTAAATTTTATATTTGCTTTTAAATGGATGTTTGCCAAAATTGGTAACAGTTATAAAATGGATATATGAGAGCCAGGAATCTTCCAAACAGGCATGTTCATATGTAAATTGAGATACACCCAGAGCAGTTAAAAATGTGAGGTTTTGTCAGTTATGGTTCTAAAACACGTTTCAATTCTTACTGAAGTAAAAAACAACAAAACAATGGCGTGCCATAAATAGGACTTTTGGATAAACTTTTGGCATCTAGGATTACATAATTTAGCCTCTAATTTCCAACATCTGCTTTAGATTATTAGCAGAGATATTCAGTGCTAATTATTTTGAGGTTTAGCAGCCATGCAAAACATATCTGTGAGTCTTTGTAATTTCATGGCTCCTAGCCTTCAAATTCAGAGCTGTTTGCAACCACAAGGCATTCAGTTGACACTTGGTGCTTTATTAAGTTTAAAGCAGATGCAGGTTTGGGACGATCTTCTGATTTTCCTCCTGATTTTCTTCACTTGTATAGTTGTACAGTTTGCATTACTTTACCCAGCAGTGGGTGAATTTTTCTGTGCTGGTGACCTGAATGAAAACCAGCCTCAGAGAACTCTTTATGAAGTTGACACTGAGAAAAACAACTCCACACAAGAAAAAGAGCAGGAGCTTATTAGTAAGTGCCCTACTAATAATTTTTACACTTCTTCCTTAGCTCCAGTACCCTTTGCTCGGAGGGAGCAAGACTCAGCATTGTTGCCTGCCCACTGCTTTTTTCCACTTCAAAATTCTGAGTCTGATCCACCCCACGCCTTTGCAAAGGCTGGCTCTCAGGCACTCCCACAGCTCATCAGACCTGCTGGCAAAAATGACAGTGGTTCCTACAAGGGCACAATGACCTTGGTGTCTGTGATAGCGTTCGCCAAAGACTGGAGGCAAGGTGAAACAGTAAGTTATATGGCTTTTTGCCAGCTGCAAATGTAAGCTTTTGTAGGACTCACTCCATATGTATGAATGTGGAACTAAACACAGCAAAATGATTCCCTTCCTGGGCCTCAGCCAGAGCAGAGACAATATGTGATCCGAGTGATCAGTGCAAAAAGTGGCAGTAGGAGGTAAAAGTAACAATGTTCCTGAGCATGTCAGAATCCCTTCCTTTAGCAAGTACTTCTCAAAGTAGAGAGAAGTGTTGCTCTGTGTGGGTCACCTCCTGGTGAAGTACTGAGGAGCAGACCCTCCTGTTCACACTCAAGTTCAGTGACGTATCTTGTTTCTAGTGATCATCTTCATATAGAAACTGCAGATACAAACTTGTAAATCCTGTTCCTCAGAGGTGGTCCTTGGACATGGAAGGGTTCTCACAACAGAAGCATTCTTGTTCACAAGAAGTCACAACCTTGTCCCCAGTGTGGCTGGTGATGAAAGAAGCTATTTAGGACTTTGCCTGCAGTTGGAAGTGTTATGGAATACGAATTCAAATTCTGCTTTCCGTCTGACCTTGGGAACTGTGCTTAGGAGACTCTCTTTAGCATCACTGCCTTTAAAATCATCAGAGATGGGTATGACAGAGTTTGACTCCAGGTCAATAGTCCCACAAGCTGAGGGCTCAAAGCTGCTCTGTGGAGAACAATGTAAACCACACTCTGTGAAGGGAAAAGTGGTTGTATGGAAAAGACCTTTTTCTGGGTGAAGTAGTCTATGATGCTCAAATACAAACATCATCACATACGAAGAAACTGCAGCTAGAGACAGAAATAACCAGAAATAAGAAATGTAATAATTATACTATGTCATAACTGTGATATTCAATAGAATATTACAACTCCTTGCAGAAAATCATGTGTCTTCAGCATGGTTACAAAATGAAAAGAGAAAATATTTTAACTAAAATGAAAGCCCTCATATATACACACACACACACACACACACATATATATGTATGTACACACACATAATTTTTTTTATATGCATCCTTGCTGATTAAGACTGTATTTTCCTCTTAAATGTAGCAAAACCAGAGAGGAAGTACAAATTGATGTCATGGAGCTGTGATTGTTTCTAATTCATTGGACAGGCTAGCTGTCAGCAAGATAAATGAATCATCCATAAATAACTCATATTGTCATATTTATGTGGGTGGGATTGAAAAAAGAAAAGAAGTCAATAAAAATGAAATAGAAAAGGAAAATATTGCTGCAGGACAGTTTTCCAAATGCATGTGACAAGTGAAAATGAGATGTGATAAAAAGTGAAATGTGAAATATTTTAGGTTTTTTTACTATTGTTTATATGTCTTAATATTTTGTTGTTTATATGCCAAGCATTGGCTCAGCATATGGGCTCATGAATTTTATCTGTTTCTTATTTAGACATGAGATGAGATGAATGACATGGGTACAAAATGGGTTGATTTTTCAAATAACTTTTACTAGCCCTAGTAGCAATGGAGAAACAAGTTGAAATTGAAGCAAGACACAGTCAGCAATTCATTTAGGCATTTACACCAGGCATTCTGGGGAAAAAGAATCCCATCTCCTCATGAGAATACATTATATTTGGCAAGTGGGAAGGTGAACCAGAGAAGATCAAAGTATCAGACTGAAGGATGTTGGGGAGAGAAGTGATGAACCAACCTGATCAGAAGGGAATAAAGTTCCCATGCTTGAGCAACAGCAAATATCCCAACTTCCCTTTCCCTCCAGTGACATGAAAGAAACATAGACAAGCCTTGTGCATTACCACACTGGATGTATTGTGTGTGTCAAACCTCTTCAACCAGTTTTCCTCTTTCTATTCTTAGCAATTTTGTTTTAATTCCAAAGTAGAGTGCTAGTCTGAGAGGCTAGAGATGTTATAGCCACAAAAGAAACGTTAATCAGATATTAGAAAATAATGTCTCTAGTACTGAACATTGCTGAGTGGATAATTGTGTTGAAGACTCAGGAACTAAGAAGTCTGAAGTGTGGGAAGGGTGTGGTGCTCCACAGACATGAGAAATGCTGAACAAACTCCAAATGTCCATCACTCATGTAAGTACCTCTATAGCCCAGTAGCCACCCAATCAATGGTGCTGAGGCCAGAGGAAGCAGCAGGGAGCGTGTTACATTATATTACAGTCCATCACACATGAGCTCTGGAGGAGAGGGTGTAGAAAGTCTGAACACAAAACCTACCAGTCAATGAAAGAACTTTAAACCATCCTGAGACCAACATCCCTTTATGTAGATGAATCAGACAATAACAGAATTTCTAGGGTGGGGATGTGCGTTATTTCTAGTGGGTAGCCTTCCAAATCATCAATATAATGCTGAATTAACTTGTTTCAAAACCATATATCTTTATATAAAGAGTGCTGCCTGTTCTAAAAATAAGAGGCCTGACTCTGATCCCATTCATAGCTCAATGAATCAAGGACACTCCCAGCAGGATCCACGGAATTTCTTTAGAGCAGAAGGAGTGAGTGACAGACTGCATTCTGGGTGCATCCTGGGAGATGAGCATGTGACCCATAGCTGAGTCTTATTCTGTAATGGTGAAAGGCTTTTTAAAATCCATTTACATCTATTAGTGCTCCCAGAAAATTGTGCACTCATTCATTTTTCTCAAAATACATACCCTGGACTTAATGGAGTGTAGTGTCCTTTCACTACCAGTAGCCAAGAACTCAAATTATGCATTATTAAGCTATTAAACTGAACTGAACAAGAAGAACTGGCACTTACTGGCCAGACCACTGTTCTAAAATGCTTGGTGATAAGCTATGGAAACATTAGCAAGCGGTTATAAAAGTGCCATCTCCTACCAGCTGCTATAATTTTGTTTTCTCCAACAGTTAGAGCATATCTATGAGCACATCTTATGCACAGACACATCTATGCAGAGGAAGGCGCATGCAGGGGTCTACCTGTGCTATCACACACTGAGCTGGCAGGGGATTTCAGCAAGCCAGCTCACTCCTGAGCATGTTGCAAGCTGGTTCCTGCAGTATTTCTCTCATAAGGACAGTGTTCCCTCTAAGCAAGTAGTCTCTAAAATGCTCTCTGAAATCAGAGACCTTCAAAGACTTCAGGATGTAAAGCAAAAAACCTTCCTGAGCCCCCAAATAGCTGATGGCATATTTTGATGACAAATCAGTCATCACCTGAGCTTTTCTGTATTTATTGTTCCATTTGCTATGCAGAGAATATGGAAAGGGGAAAAATCTGATATTGTAATGGATATTGTTACACTCTTGCTAGATGATATGATCCATAAACTTGAGATTTTCAAATAAAAAGCATATGGCAACACTTCAAAAGGCTTCAGGGGTGTGCAAATATCACAAATGATCATCTAATGCTTCACCTGCTTGAAAAATCAAGCAAAACCTAAGATATTGTTGAATTCAGAGCTAACCTATTCAGTGACTGGCTCTATGCCTCTTACTTAGGGTGCTGCTCAAGATCCACAGCCAACCTCCATGATCTTTGCTTCACACTAGACTTATGGCAAAGCAGTGCCTTCATTGCTTTGTCTGCAATGCTGACACCCATTGTCACATATTTCTTTTATTTTATCACTCTTTCTATTTTTATTTTCTGGCATCAATTTTATAGGTGACAAACATTCCCTTGAGTTATGACTGAGTTGCCTCCTTACTCTTTCCCTAGCACATGCATTAAAACCACATATTGGGATCTGCTTGCTCAAAATTGCCACAGTATGGAGTGAAAAGAGCAAATAAAAATGTTAATTAAGTTTGCAGAGCTGATGGTGGAGCTAAGCCAGAGCTACTACCCCTCTCTGCTTTTAGCAGGAGTTTTATCATCAATGAGCCCAAGAAGAAAATACATTCTCTTGAAAGGGTATAATAAAATATAAGTTTATACCATACCATATAAAGTTGTAAGGAGTTCACGATGACTGTGCTGATTCCATCAATAAGTAGTTAGAGATTTATGACTGCAAATAATGTTTTTCTGCTCAGGGATGAGCTCAGCACCCATTTTATGAAACACTGATATGGGCCATTACAGTGCAGTACAATGAACTAAGGCATAATCTGTTCATCTGCTGGATTGAGGGAAAAGCACCGAACCCTTTCATGCAACACCATGCAAGGAGCTGGCCAGAGCTACAGTTTCCAAAGCATCATCCCTAAGATTTGATACCTGAATCTCTGCTGCATGCTTTAAATATGAGTAGTCTGATCACATATTTGCTGAGCATGTGTGGTCTCTTTGCCACTATTGGAATGACACTGCCTTCACCCACATTTGTTCACGTATGTGGTCAGCACATCTGGGTATATGTCTGAGGCTTCAGGGATCTGGTTGGTTGGTGTCATTCTGGGATAGGGTAGGGATGCTGGCTTGTGAGGGGAGCATCAAGTAGAAGACCCAGCTGGGCTTCTTAACGTGTTCCAGCAGCCTTTTTTTCCTTCTTTCCAAACACAGCCTCATGAAATAAATGTGATCAAAGCAGAAACTCATGATAATCATAACCAGAGTATCACATAACCAGAGTATCACATAATAATGGAAATTATGTACGATCATTTCAGATTGGAACAAGGCTAAACGCACATTCACTTATTGAGGAATGTGGATTTATTGTTCCATATTATCAGCCATTAACATTAGGAAAGGAGAAACCCTATCCGACAGTCAAAAACATACAGATGTGCAAGTAAACTTTATATTTAATAGTTAGTTCAGCTGGAGGCAAGCAGGCATTTACTTTTAGATTGCAAATAATTCTGGGACATTATAAAATGACGTACATTTTTGTTGTATACTTTGGACAAATAAGTACACTGTATTATTTATTGAGGCAATAAATTCCCCAAATCCACTCACAGAGTTCTAATTAATTGATGGTTGACAAAGTGTTTGGTGTCATCGATGTTTGAAAATAAAGAACAGAAGAAGAAAGCTCTGTGTCATGAACTCTCCTGAAAAGCATTTAAATGCATAAAAATTAGATGCTCAGAATCAGTTTATTATAAATATGCTCTTTCACCTTCTGTGTATTTTTTTCATCCTTTCCCAAGCCTGCTTTGGCTCTCCCTTGGAGGGATGTAGGAGGCAAATATATCCAAAGGTTAGTGGCATTAGAGAAGTGTTTTTTTGAGATAACCTGTAAAAATGAGAGAATGATGCCATAACTAGAGTGCATTATTAGTCATGTTAAAGTAAGCCTTCATCTTTTCTGCAGGATAGTAATTTAGCCCTTCATTTTTAACTCTTTCCTTTTATAGGTACTTCTGTGCTCTGTAAGTTTCTCATTTTCTCCAGTTCGTTTTGGTCCCTAAAATGTTTTTCCATTTAATGGGCATTTAATTCCACTCTCTGAGGGGTATTTTTCTCTGTTCTTTAGGACCAGAAGTCTACATGGACTGATTAACAATGTACATTTTTCTTCTCTGTGCTTTTTTTTCCACAAGCACTTTTCAGAGTTCTGAGGAGAAATGCCAATTGGAGGATGGTTAATTTCCTGTGTAGCTTTTGACTCTGCTATCCTACTTCTTCAGTTCTTCCTTTCTTCATTGTACCGGCACTAAAAACCTTAGTACACCCCTACCTTGAATTTTGTGCGGATGCTTATGGTCTGGAAAATAATGTTTTGCTTACAACAAATGAAAACTGCTGAGCAAAAACAGTTTTTGAAGAAGCAAAACCAAACAAAACAGAACCAAACAGGTGCAAGAGGTGGAAAGAAACGCTCTCCGGTAGAAATGTCATTCCTTATACCTGGCTTCTGGTATTGTTGCACTTAAGAGTTTGCTGGATATTGGACAATGCAGATCCTGGGTACAGCAGAGGTGCCACAGAGCTCTCCTGATGGAGCATTCATACACTTGCTAGAGATCACAGGGAGTATGGAGCACAGTAGCCTGTCACCTCTGTGGTGTACCTGCATTTGTGTTCATCTCTTGGGCCATAATTTTGGGTTGAGTGAAAAGATGGAACTGTTTTCAGAAAATTAGCCCCTCCTCACAGCAAAATCTCCATTCCCATCCCTACACTTTCCCTGGCTCCATCTTCAGTCAAGCACTTTAGTCACGCTCCTCTTTTTGGCCAGGTCTTTGGGAAATGGGAAAAGGGTATCATCAGAGATTGTCCAAAGAATCAGGCCTTGCCGCTCGGAGGGGGCAGCCTGCCTGTTGCCAGA
Source organism: Eulacestoma nigropectus (assembly GCA_013397775.1). Classification (NCBI taxonomy): domain Eukaryota; kingdom Metazoa; phylum Chordata; class Aves; order Passeriformes; genus Eulacestoma; species Eulacestoma nigropectus. The sequence continues at coordinate 6,350,660 of VZTE01005045.1, read as the reverse complement.
GACCCCTCTGCGGGGTCTGTCCCTGCTGCAGGAGAGCGCCGGGGCCGCGCTGCTGCTGCGGGGACGCGGCTCTGCCCTTCCCTCCCGCGGAGCCCGGCAGCTCCATCCCTCTCACCGCTCAGACCCGGCCCGGCACTCGCCCCAGCGCCTTGCACTGCCCCCTCCCCGTGTCCCCGTGTCCCGTGTCCCGTGTCCCGTGTCCCGTGTCCCCGTGTCCCCTGTCCCCTGTCCCCTGTCCCCGTCCCGATGCCGACACACGATGGCGCCGCAGCCCCCGCGGTGCTGCCGGACGGTCTCTGCCAGGCGGCGGCGGCTGCGGCTGCAGCCAGTGGAGGCTTTCCTGCTGGGAGAGATGCGAAGCCAGGCAACACAGACATCCCCACCTTTGAGTGACCGTCAGGGTGCTGGCAAAGGCAGGCACGAGCGCGTGGATGTCCTCCGCGGTGCTTCGTGTCCCTCAGCTGCTCCCGGGGCACTCGGATGTCTCACAGCCCACCAGCTCGGGGCGCTGTGCGGACTGGGGACTCAGACTTGCAAAAAGAAGAGGGGGAGTAAGGTCTTTTTCTCCTCCAGAGGCAAATTTTTGTGAGGGTCTGGGCTCGGAGAAGCTGTTGTTGTGGCAGGAATATCTGTGGGTTACCTGCCTGTCGTCCCCTCTTGGGACACCTGAAGAACAAGAGAGACTCGGGTGAAAAGGTGGCACAAAGCCGTGTTAGCTGAACTGAAGCAGAATAAGAAGCAGTCAGCATTATGTGTGTATAGTACACACACACACACACATATATCTATATATATATGTAACGTAGTCTAAGGACATTATTAAGATTTAAATGCAGGGAAAAAAAGTCTCAGCTCTTTTTTTTTTTACAAGCCTTCGACTTCATACGCTTCTGTGCCTTCAAACACATGCAAAGTAAGGCCTTGCAAAATCTTTTGCTGCAAGCAAAAACCAAGGAGCCCTCTGAATGAACCTCTGCGCTTCCCTGCTGTGTTTGCTTATCTTAGCTGGGTTAGGCAAAAACTCAGCAGAATTTGCTGTTGTGGCTCTGTTTCTCCAAAATCTATTACCACTGTGGAAAGAGGGAAGGAGTGAAGGGGAGAAGGGGCTATGTAATGCTTCACATGGCAAGGAATTCAGTAGGGGCAGTCTGGGGTGCAGAATGAAGGCTGCTGTGACTTTATCTGAAGGATTCTGTAGTGCCCCAATGACTGTTAGGAAGCAGGAAGCGGAGATGCCCTGGATGTGAGCTGAGGAGGATCAACACCAGGTTTCCTGCTGCTGAGTCACTGCCCAGCCATGCCTGGCACTGGGAGCTGGGCACTAGGGCAGGACATGTATAATTAAACTCACCGATGACTCCATGGTGTGCGCTACCCCAGCGTGGCTGAAGCGATTGACCTAAAGGCCTTATGCCAGCAATATCAGAGAATGGGCATTTGGATGTAGTCTGGAGATAGGAAGAAATGCAGTATTTTGGTGGGGAAAGGCCATCATTAGCTGAAATTTGCCATAAGCAAATTATTGCCATTTTCAGAAAGAGCCTGTTTGGTAATAAGGTACTTTTCTTCCCCACCCTTCCCTAAGTACAAAAATATGCCATTCAGCTGTGCAGATCTCCAAACTGAAGTCAAGCCTGGAGGAGGTGTAGGAGTTGCAGATATATTCTCATTTGGCAAGGGTGGAGCAACATCCAGAGCTGGATTATTATCAGTCAGGCTAACAAAGCAGAACAAAGCATCACCACAGCAAAACATTGCTTATTTGTGACTGCTGGGCTTCTTGTGAAGAGAAAATCCTAGAGAAGCTTAATGGCTCTTTAAGAGAGCTCTTAAGAGGTTCTTTCAGCCCTGCAAGTTATTTTCATTAACAGGCTGCTTGTACATGTTGAAACTTGCCTAACAGTAAGTTATTACTTGTTATTGTTGTATGTTGCTGAAAAAGGAGTATGTAAAGACCTACACTTTTAAAGGGCTTGTGAGAGACAGCTGGATCTAGTTATGTGGGGCAGAGTTATGCTAAACAACAAGACCAATAAGAATATAAACAGTGAAAGAAGCAGGATTTCATATGGAGCCTTGTGTCTGGTGTACTGCCAAGCAGCCCTCTTTTCAGCGCTCCCTAACTCATGAGCTTCTGTTCCAGTCACAGGTAAAAACAGGGAAGAAAACCTTGGTCTTTTCTTTCAAGACATCATCAAAGACTTTCACTACATTGTCAAAGGAGGGCAGTCTCAAGCAAAGCAAAAGACTTTAAAAAGCAAGCCCCTGTGAACCTGGGTGTTTATCGAAAATTCTGATAAAGTTGCTTCCTCTGATGCTGAGAAGTCCCTCTTGGTACAAGCCACAGTTACATTTTTCATAGCCACAGGGGCAAAAGGGCTCTCCCCTCTGAGTGCTTTTATAGGAGATGGTGGAACAGCGATGCAAAATCATAATGATTAAAGCGCCATACATAGCAGAAATAAGCTGATAGTCTGGTGAAAAGAACAGTAAATAATAAACATGATTATTGAGAAATATGAAAAACTTAGGCTATTCTGTAGCTAATAGATAGCAATGGCAGTACCCTGAGGATAAGGGTAGGAGAAAGCAACGAGTCTTTTCATAACAGTATATCTTTTGTAGAATAAGAGGCAACAAAATTCAGTGAAAAACCCTCAGAAGACAAGTTGTCTGTATGTGTTATTAATGCAGGAGGAAGAATTGAAAGTGTCTTTGGCCCCAGAGAGAGATGTGTGCGCATCACCTGTCTACTCAGAATAAGGGCAAAAAGGCAAAGCGCTGAGTAGTGAAAGAAATAATGGATGATCAAAAAACCCAGACATAAATCCGTTAGTAGGATGACGTATGAGGCAGTAGTGGCAACTGGCTGAAATTAAACCAGTGAATCTGAACATTAAATGCTTCTCTGGCGCACCTTATTTGTTTCGCTGGGGATACACTGGAGATGCAGTTGACAAATGGTGTTTATTAATAAGCTAATATACTGAATTTAAACGCTGAGAGGGAAATAAAGCTCATGGTTGACAGCACTGAACATTTTCTCTTGATAGTTTCTGTAGGAAACAGAGGCATAGTATGTGCATCCCTCTCAGGCAGGTTGCTCAGGTCACCAAATGCTTCATGCCAAGAGGCAGCAAACCCATCCACTCCTCCAGCCTCAGCACCAGTGTGCCTGCCCTAGGGAGCAGTTGCTAGAGCTGTGCCAGATTTTTGGGGCCGCTGCACAGTGCCACCCAGTGACTACATCAGTTTACAGTACAGTGACCTCTAGGATCAGAAGACCTTAAACAATTTGAACATCACCAAGTAGATGTTATGATAGGCGAGGTTTATTTATTCTGTTAGTGCATTTATTGATATCTATTAATTTATGTTAAGATAAATGTTTTATTTAGGCTAGAGGAGAACCCTAATAAAAAGAATATAGTGCATGGATAGAAAGCAAAAAAGCCTGCGAAAACGCCCAAATGCAAGATGTTAAACTCTGTGACAAGAATTCAAATCTTTGTTTAAGAAATATATGTAAATAGTCAGAGTCTGCAGTAGGTATAGACAGGTGTCATATTGCCTGACACTGAGGTGCCTCACTTCTTGTATTGTTTCTGACAAAGATGGCATTCCGAGACAAGACACCAAACAAAACCCTTTGTTGCTGAGGATGACCATATTCTTACAACCACACCTGCTTGCAGAAGCTGTCAGAGTGGAATCTGTATTTTTCTTATGCAAGAACACCCTAGACCTGGCTGAGTACAGGTTGGTTTCCATTTTAAAAATTCCCCCAGACCTGAGTGATGCTTTTGTGTAGGGTGGTGATGCCGAGCTGCCTGAATGCAGAAGAGCTTTCATGACATTTTGCCCTTTCCCTCTGTATCTCCTACCTAGCGAGGCAGTTTTCCACCCTGGCTTCCACAGCACAAGAGACCTAGAAAGCAGGAGTTGTAGGCAAGTCTCCAGCTATCTAGAGTTACTCTCCCTCCTGAGTCTGACCTGTAACTGGCAAATTTTTTTTGTGTGAATAGCCCACTTTTCGGGTTTTTAATTCTACCAGAAGCCTCAGGCTTTCGTAAGTGGTTTTTCAGAGGTGCAACCAGAGCATTAGAGCAGTACCAGAGCATTAGAGCAGTTCCATAGCTGAGTGTGCTTTCTGGGTTCCTGACTTCCTCACACCACCCCAAGTGCTTGTCTTCTGCTCAGTACTCATGTTCAGGCACTTTTCAGAGCTTTCATACCTCTTGTTCAATCATTTAATGTTTTTCCTCTGTCTTCTGGGCATCTGCAACTGTTTGGGTGGACCAAACATAAGTGTTAGTTCAGCTGGAGCTAAGCAGGCATTTACTTTTAGATTGCAAATAACTTTGGGACGTTATAAAATGGTTTACATTTTTGTTATAGTTTCTCAAACATGAGAAGCTGTTTTATCTGGAGCTGTTTCATCTCCCTGTATATGTGTGATCTGTGGTATTCACGAGTATTTGAAACATGAAGGGGCCTATGGGGGGCCTTAGATTTGTTGCAACACCTTGAAATCAGTGGAGAGCTGAGAATCTAGGCCACAATGTAACTACGATGCATTTTTGTACATTCATTCAGTTGCTTATTACATCTGTGATGAAACAGAAGCACTGAATTAAATGGGTGAAAATGTGAATCTGCAGAACATATGTACCGCTCTTACAGATTTTGCTTAACACTTGCTTTGTCCTTAACAGCACAGCTTCTGAGCTCACTCATGTGTTTGTCCTCACCAAATGCCTCTGAGCGCACTGCTATTGTCCACATTCTACAGGAACAGGCAGATTAGGTGAACTGCTTGATGACAACCAAGTCTTGTAAGTTCCAGTCCAGTGTGTGGACTCGGGGATTATCTTCTATGCCAGATATTAATTGTTTTAATAAAGGGCCTACGGAATACAATTTCAGACTTCTTGAAGCTCAGTTGTGAAGGAGAAATTTCTCCTGTCTCATTCCCCACTGATGGTGTGCCATGGGCCTTCATCTCTCAGGCTAATTATCATTTCATCTGTAATTCCTTCTCCCACATCAAATGTCCGAGACAGTGATCTAATATGCTGATAAAGGAGAATCCTGAGAGAAACAGAGATTTGGTTCTACAGATTGTAACTACTCATGTAATTGGCTATCATCTCTATAATTACGTTTCATCCAAAAGCCAGATCAAACTAAACTCACTGGGGAACAGGCTATCAAAAATTAATAAACTTATCTTAGGGACAAAATTTCAGGTATTGTTTTGAGAGAACAAAAATACAATAAAATATTATTTTCATGGTGTTTTTGTGCTTTTTATGTTTTTTTACAATGATGAGCAAGAGAAGGTGTGATGTCAAACACTGCATTTATGAATGATGCTGTGATATTCCCCTTTCCATTTTGCAGTGAAGTGTGAGTGACCATATCCTGTACTTTGTCTCATATTAGTAAGGGACTCAGTGTCCCTTCTGTGAGTCTTTTTGTATAAGTAGCCCTTGTCAATATGAAAATTTTTCAGAGAAGAGCATTCATGCTTTTTCAGATGTGTACAAATCCTTTTTCTGTTTTTGTTTTTGTTTTGTTTTTTTTTTTTGGTTGCTCTCTACATTGCCAAGGGTCCATTGCTGATTTCTTTCACAAGTGGGGGAGTAATTGTGATAATTTATGGAAAATCTCTGTGAAATGCCCTTTTTCTGGAATGTTTCCATTAAAAGAGAGTAATTCCGTCTCTTCAGAAGTGGTCTAGCTGGAACTCATGAGTGAAGTTTTCCATGGGAGAAGTTGAAATTTGCCAGTGGTGGATTTTGCCTCTGAGTAAGGCCACCAGAGCAATCTGCAGTGCAGAGCCCGTCCCCTGCTGCGACAGGTTCTGCCTTTCCCTGCGCAAACAAGGGCAGGGCCTGGGCTGCCCCACAGTGGGCTCCCAGGCTGGAATTTGGGTAGGTTGTAGAGCCCTTTGAGTTTAGCAGGTCCTGCACAAAAAGGAAGGCAGCTGGATCTCAAGAGATATGGGGAACACAAGCACTTCAGATGAGACTGAATTAGGAAGTGCATGTACCATGAGAGGTCTTCTCTGTAAATCTATAGATTTGCAGCAAAAAAGTCTGGTGGGGAAATCCTGATGTTACCTTGTGAAAATTAGCTATTAATTAAACAGCACCGTGCCTCCTTGCCCATTCCCCATATAAAATTTATTGATTTCTAAACAGAGTAATTTATGAGACTGGAAGGAAGAATTAGCAAGTGCCTATCAGACAATTTATATTGGTGGGTTTCAACAGGAGAGCAGACAGTAAATTGTTGTGACTCGGTGCAGTGCTGTGAGTAGATGTAAATTGCCAGCCCACCGATACTTCAGAGCCCTTAAGTGCCAACACTTATTGATTAGTATGCGCTTTTTCCTGCTAATGGCACCAATTTCTGAGCAGCCAGGGTATGATTCCGGCGTTCATTATACTTCCAGTGTCTTGAAGGGGACTCAGCTGTTTTTGCCCTTGACTTCTGTAAAAATCCTGCCTAGTGTCACTAGTGTTCTGCAGACCTCAGTTACAAATACAGTGATGAGAAGCTGAGATCAAGGCTGCTGCCAGCCACCACGCTGAAAACACCACCAGCAGTGATGTGTAATAAGCTGTGCATGTTTGTGTGTGGTTAGAGAGCTGGGTCAATAGGAAGAAAGAAGGAGGCATAAAGGCTGACAAAAATTCTTTCTGCTCTGTCCTCTCCCAACCCCCCCTGAGCTTCAGTCATTTTATACTCACTTTTGTACCTTGAAAGAAATACTTTAGCTATCAGCCAGCATCTTACCCTGCAAAATCCTCAAAGAAGACAGATTTTACCCTTCTGTTCCCTGGGAAAGGACACTACTTATTCCCTATCACTAATGATTAGCAGATTGAATATGCTAAAATACACAGTCACACCCCCCTCGAATCTGTTAGAGTTCAGAAACAGTCTCTCTGGGTCCTGCCAGCAACCAGTCTTGTCCTGGGGTCAGCCACATCTCTTTTCCTGGCAGAGGATGGGCTTGCAGAAGCATATGCTGAGAGCAAAAAGGCCCAAAGGAAGTTTTGTCTGAGCTCCCAGGTGTATTTGTGCCAAGAGCTTAATCTGAAGGGCAGTGTCAGAGAAACCAGCTAGGCAGAGCTATCTCTACAGAATGGCAGAAGGATTTGGATGGGCAGGAGGCTGGTGAAATGAAGAGAAGCTGAGCAGTTCCTCCTGACTGCTCCAATGGGACTCCCCTGGGCTGCTGCACACAGAAGAAAGGGATTTCTTCAGGCCATGCCCTGGCGATTTATGTCAGGTCGTGAAGCTGTACAAGCACATAGGTTTGTTAAGTGGAGAAAGGGGAAAACCTGTGTTAAGAAGGGAGGAGTCTTAAAACACACTTGTTAAAAACAACCAATAACAGCCACAAGGTGCTAGACTATGTGAGCAGCTGGTATAATGCCTACATACATGGGAAAGGGATAGCAGCTCCTCTTCTGGCACTTTTAAAATTCTTCTGTAACTATCACTTAAATTTGTCACATACAAAGGTCAAAGAGATCTCATTCTATCATTTACTGTGGCCATCTCATCAAACAGCCAGGGTTTCTTACTGAGTAAAGGGCTTCATTCTCTCTTTACAGAAGTTCAAGTAAAACCAGAAGAAAAGAAAAATATTTGTTTTCACTTGTCATCACTTAAGACTTGCATGAGCCTGGATATCCACTAACTTCTTCACCATAATAAACATAAAGAGAAAACTTTTTGTGTTGAAGGGAAACACGCTTTCTGGAGGGAACAGAAAAGACAAAATTGGTTTTACCTTTCTGATCATCATGGTCACTCCTTCCCCAAAAGTTTGTTCCTTTAAAATATGTGAGAATGATGAGGTTACAGAGAGAGTTCAGAGACAGATAAACAGTGGAAGAGTGAGACAAAGATCCAGAAATCTCATTTTGTCACAATCTGCAGTTTCAGAAGCGTATCTCACCATGTTCCTAGTGGAGACAAATCATAGTTTTTTTTTAAAAAAATGATACAATCCTGCCATAAACTTTATAGAATGAGAACAGGAAGAAAGGAATAAGAATGCAATTACATGATCAGACATTATCCTTAGAGCTTGCCAACTAATGGCTGATACCAGCTCACAGAGAAACTGAGTCTCCACAGGTGTTCAGAACTCAGCTGCATCTGCCACAAAGTACATGGGAAGAATGTTGTTCAATTTGTGAATACGCAAGGACATCTCCTTGGGGAAACAATGGCCTTAATGAAGAAGGAGTGAAAAAAATTCATTAGTCATAAAAAAATCTTGGTGAGCCACCCAGTCACTCAGGAATTTAAGATAATTCTTGTTCCCAGTAAGAATGCATATGACTTTCAAAAACCCATAAGAAGAATGAAGTGTTGCAAGAACCGGGTCTGAAGGAGTGGGTAATCAAAGAGAATTAATCTTTGGATTTTTAAAGTAAATTACATCCCTCATTGAACTAGAAATCTGACACGTGAATAGTATGACAAATCAATGTGTCTGCCTTTCAAAGGCTGTTCTCCATCTTCTTTTGGTTAGTCCCAAAGAAAGATGCAAACCAGACTATGCAAAATACTTCCCAAACTAAAGTGCAGTCTGGCCACAGGACCCGCTTGTCACGTTGTGATTGCAGGATAATGTAGCTCACAAGTCACAGTGCTGTGCCAGCTCCCATGTACACATTTTGCTCAGCTTTTCATTCATCTCTTTGTTCAGGCAACTTGAATTGCTCAGCACGTCTCTTTGGGCTTTTCAGAACAGGCTGCTTCCTTGCTGGAAAATAAATGGTGGATGTACAATTTGAGGACATTCATTCTTAGTTTACCTTAATCAGAGCCAGCCAAACCCAGGAAAGTGTTCTTCAGAGAAACATGTAATTATTTTGACATTTGGGTTTGTTCCAGTTTGAAATGAAATAAAATTTGTCAAGATTTCTAGAAGAAATTCTCTATGAAGAAATAAATCAAGCAGCAAATACCAACAACATGGTATTTTTGCAGTGCAATATGCCTCTGCAAGAGAGGGGTGTGCAAAGCCATTTGTTAAACTATTGTGCAGATGGTGGTGCTCCATACTTGGCATTGTCCAGAATGAGGTCTTCCATGGATCCAAAAGTCCATCTCATCTTGAACTGGGGCTCTAAAGGGTTTTGGGCTTCTCAGGTTATTGCTTCCAGGACAGAAAATGTGGAAGTGGTGGTGAGGCAGTCCTGCACTGTGGCACAGTGCTACTGAGAGCTGGTTTACCATGCTGCTACTGGCTCATGAGGCAACTTCCTGATAGAAATTTGAATTTGATTTAGCTGAAGTCCTAATGAGAAAAAACACCACATCATGTCATGAGTTTTATGAATCAAGATCATCTAATTAAATTTTGTCCAATAATTATTAGCCAGTGACTGTTGTAATTGCTCTCTCTGTGTGCTTGCACAGAGACCCCCTTCACTCTGAACAGAAGTAGCAAATGGACATGTTCCTTCTCCCTTCAGAGCAAAGCCAAAATTTGCATCACATAGTAGTTCCCTACAGTCGTGACATTAAGTTAGTTTCCTCCTCCCATGCTGATCCCATCTGCTCTGTGTAAGAGGCCTCCGGATCTGAAATGCACCTCCCCATGTAGGCCCACGGTTTCCTTTTGCTGAACCTGGCTTTCGATAGGCAGCTCGGGGCACTGGGACGTGGGGCTTTTGAGTCAGGGTGGGTGCACAGCAGAGAGCGGCTCTCACGTGCTTCCCAAGGCAAATAAAACACAAATAAAAGGAAAGGGGTTGAAGTAAGGTTGTTAGAGGGCCAACTGTCTGCGCAAGTTTGGATGGTGGTAGTTTTTGGGTTTTTTTTGGTAATTGTTCAAACCAAATTCTGCAGTCAGAAGACTGCAGAAGTCAGAAGGCAGTTGGGAGAGTTCAACAATGCTCTTTGCCTTGTTGGGATCATTTGTCAAACTGGCTCTGTGGTACAGAGTGAGATGAGTGTAATGTACCTTTGAAAATGCTTGCATTGCTTTTTCTAGAATATCCATGTCCAGACATTTATGGACTATGCAGTTTTCTCTTGGTTAGTATATTCTGCTAAATGCTGCTATTCTGTGTTATTTCAGAAATGGGCAGAATTTTTGCTGAAGTGATTTTCCTCCTCGCTTGGAAAGAAAATGTAACTTAGGAGGTAATAATTGTGTATGTGCTGTAATATTTGAATACATATATAACTGAAGACAAAACTTATGTAAGCTATTCTTAAGTTCTGGATTTTTAATTTTTTTTTTTTTAGGATGGGGAGGTTTGCTGAAGAGGAAGATTATATTGGTGCCTGTAGCCAAGAAGATATCAGTGTGAATTCAGATTTTATTTGGGAAGAGAGAGAAAGAGAAGGGTGAGGAAGAAAGTGATTTTCAACACTATGGTTTGCATAAGGCTACAACTTGTGCTTCATAAGGCATTAATGAATCTAAACCCTGCTCATGGTTAAGTGGCTTTGGATTTTTGAGAAGACATGAGGGAAAGTTGAGATTGCTATGAATATGTTTTATGTTACTTTAGGTACTGGATAAAGTGAAGTGGTTGTAATGAGGCTTTCTGGTCACACTTTAAACGTATTGTGATACTATACTAGTATACAGAACGTCAGTCCTCCTAAACTACATTTATAGATATAACTATAATATGTAAATTATATATATGTGTATAATATTAATTATATATATAAATACAAGCACATGCATATATATAGATATATATGGTATATAAACATTTATTTCCTATATTATGGAAAGGAGTATTAAGGGGAATGAAAACCTGGCAGATTAACCACTCCATTTACCAACACAGTGAGTGTTGATGTATGTCAGTTATACACAGTACACGGCAAACATTATGCATTCACTGTTACTCTGTCCATTAGATACTTGTGTAATGAGATTTCAAAAGCTTTTTGAAGGCCTGGCGTTAACCTGGAAGATCTCCTATCCACTCTTTGTCTACTGGAGATAGCACACATATTAATTTACAAAATGATTCAATGCACTGGGGCTTTGAAAGAGATGGACTAGCCATCAGTAATGCCAGGGAGAACTGCAAACTGCAGATAGCAAGAAACATTGAAAGCATTTCTGTTATACAACTTGCCAGGCTTATTTTTTAAAACATTATTAGTCAAAGATACCACATTAGACAGACTAATCTCTAAATTTGCAATTTTAAGCAGCCACATGTCAAAAAGCATTCAAAGTTTTCCAAATGCAAAAAGAAGAAGAGTATATTGTTATGATTTTATTTAACTTGCTAGGAGTGGAAGAACCAAACAATGAGGATAACACAGCACCCTTACATCCATTTCCAGTAGATCACCAGAACATGCAGAAGGCACTTAAATCTCTCTCTGCTGTGACAGATATGTCTGGGACCTTTCTGCAGTGCTTTAGGAGATCAGGGCTCACAGGCCTGCCCTGCCTGCCCTTCCATGGCAGATAGATGACTGTAAATAAAATACTGCTGATACCTGCCTGCTGAGCCCAAATGGGATCTCCAAGATCTCATGTGTTGAAATGGAGATGTGTAAATGCTCCAGTGGTTCTTCTGCTCTGAGGTGTTGTGAAGAAGGAGCAAGGGGGCCATAAAATGAAAAGATATCATATAGTCTCAGTTCTTGATTGTTCCCATGATAAATGACAGTCACTTGGAGCCTCATGTTAGGTTCTGAATTTGGGTGCAGGGCTGTTGTTATTTCCAAGGGAGCCAGAATATTACTCTAGGGTGGAACATGACCATATATCCACTCTCAGTTACACTTCTGTCTCCTTTCTCTCAGAGTCGGTGTTCTGATGTTTCCTGCCCTCATTTCCATCTTCTTTACCAGGGTTACTTACAAAGCTGTTCCATCTCTTTGGTTCTCAATTGTTACCACAATGCATATGGCTGATCCAGTAACATACAAATAAGATATTTAATATAGACTAAATCTGGACTTTTCCTCCCTCAGCAATATTCAACATTCAGGCCAGAAGTATTTCACAAAGCTCTAGGGTCTGTTTATCTTGGGGTATGGCCAGCTGATTACAGGGGGATTTAAAAATGCACTTCAGTTGCCGGGAGTTAATCTGTGCATTATTAGAACCAGGCAGTCAGAACAATGGGTTAAATTAGTCCTTGACTATCAGTTCAGTTTAAATTTGGCAAATATACTCCTTCATTACAGTAATCATCTTAGAGAGAGCTATTCAGAACTGGGTCTGTGTACAACAGGTAACAGCCCTGACTGAAGTCCAGGGGCAGGAACAATCTTACAGGGGCTTCTGCAGCCTTGCCTTGGGTCTGCCTTAGGAGCACCATTACTGGTGAGCTATAAGGAAAGATGGTTAGCAAAGTCTGAAAATGAATCAGGACCTTTGGGTTATTTGTGTCTGGAGAGATTAATGAGCAGCCATATAAGCAATTTATTATACAGTAAACATGGGAAACAGTGGGAGTAAGGAAGTCTGGTTTTCTCTAAGTCCATGTTTAATTTCCAGCCTTGACCTCACTGCAATAATCGCAGACTTTTATGAGCGTCCTGTCGTTCCTGCAGTTCCCTCTCCACTTAAGCCTCTTCACAGTATCTCCAGGCCCTTCCCCACCCACTCCTACCAGTGTGAAAGAGGCAGTACCCGGCTGCGGCCAGCTCTGAACTGGCACTTAAAATATGACAGGTAAATGTTCAGCTTTATACTGTGGCCATCAGCCCAGCAGGCAATGCATTTTCAAAAAACTTGTTGGGATTTAGGGCAAGATTTTGGTGCCTAGACATTTATGAGCTAACATACAAAATCTATCGAAGACCTGCACCTCTCTGGAGCAGCAGATGAAGGATTCATGTGGACATCTAAAATAGCTCTAGATGTTTGTCTGAGCAATTGAATTGCCTCCCATTACCTATTAAAGCCTCTAAGTGTCAGATTTTATTTAAGTCAGCCAAGTATTGCTGAGTTGGACAAAGAGGTAGACCTCCCAATGATACAGAATAGGCTTCATTTCTTCAGTAAATGGAGCTAAAAATGGTACTGAGTAGGCACTGAAAGTGAACATTTGTGCTACTGAAGTGTATCATTGCTTGGTAATCAGTTAGTGAAGAATAGTAGCAGGCTCTGCAAGTCACTGTGAGCTGCTTCAAAAGCAGAGTTGATTTGCAGTGAGGTACTTGAAAACGATGCCTCTATCATTCTACATTTTTTCCACACTCCAACTTAATAACTTTTCTCCCTGAGACTTCTGACAAAATACAAGTGTGTTAACAGTGTCTCCAAAATGGACACCTTCCCAGACAACTAGATAGGGAACATTAATGTTCAGGGTGAAATGAAACCAAGATAACAACTTTTAGTCTTAAGCTTTATAGAATTATAGAATCACAGAATGTTTTAGGTTGGAAGAGACCTTAAAGATCATTTAATTCAAACTCTCCTACCGTTGGACCAGGTTGCTGAAAGTTCTGTCCAACCTGGCTTTCTCTTGAACACTTACAGGGATGGAGTATCCACAACTTCCCAGGGCCACCTGTGCCAGTGTCTCACCACCTTCACAATAAAGAATTTCTTCCTAATATCCAATCTAAACCTGCCCTCTTTCAGTTTAAAGCCATTGCCCCTTGTCCTCACTTCCTGCCCTTGTAAAAAGTCCCTCTCCAGGTCTCTTGTAGGCCCTCTTCAGGTACTGGAAGGCTGCTGTAAGGTCTTCCCTGGGCCGTCTCTGCTCCAGGCTGAACAACCCCAACTCTCTCAGGGACTCTCCATAGGAGAGGTGCTGCAGCCTTCTGAACCTTTTCATGTCCTTTTTCTGGACTTACCCCAACAGATCTATGTATGCACATATGCATACATGTATATATATAAATGCATTATTACTTATTGGTGTAAGTCTTTTCCACCTATTGTGTGTTGCACTCCATTTGTGGATATTGTAATGCTTCTCTCTCTTATAATCGGGAACAACATCTGTCTTAGTGTTACTGGAGTTCTAGAGGGCCTCTTAGGTTGTATGTCATCGCAGATAATTTGTTTTAAAAACTATCTGTAGTAATGATTTGCCGTAAGATAACATGGAGAAATGGAACATGTCCAAGCAATGAGGCTTTCCCTTTATTTCAGTAAGAGTGTTGAAAGTTTCTTTCACTATTAGATAAGACATCACTACCATGACAAAGCATTTCAGGAATATTAGTATTGATAACAACTCATCTGAAGGTCAAAATAAAAAAAAAACCCAAACAAAATAAAAAAACTAAAACATCTTAACAATTCTCCACTTTATTTATTACAGAGCTTCCAAGAGAAAATATTTTGAGACAGAACATTCTGAAAAGCAGATTGAACACTGCACATTGAAATTTAACAAGTGAAAGTACAGACAGCTGGTCAAAGATTAGCAATTTCCTAGGTTTCCATAAAGAATTCACTCGCCTATACTGTTGCCTTAGTATATATTAAATAATTCAGTCCTCTGCTTTAATGAGTGTTTTGTTTTAGAGAATGAATTTTCAGCTGTTATATGTGCCTCATTGGCTTTTATACAGCTATTAAACCACGACATAAGCCAGAACACAATCCATCACACAGCATAACCTTCTGCAAATACCATAGGAGACTATGCTTCAAATATGACACTAGTTCAGAAGCACTAAATTGGAATATCTGTACCATACAACTCTTTTGTGGTGGTAGAAAGAAAAGTCATCCTTAAACCAAAACTGAGGGGAATTACTAGTTGGGCATTGTTGTTCCAGACATTATACTACATCTGTAAGCTGGAAAGGCAGTCAGATTTAGGCTCTTAACCATGAAGTATCATTCCAACAGGCTTTCAGCTTCTGGCAGTCTTCACATGCATAGGGATTCAGCACTGCATGGACACCGCAAATGGTTTGACATTAAAAACGGCAAAGAATACCAGATCAAGAGAAAGACCCATGCCAGACCAAGATTCAATTTTACCTAAAATACCATCATATCTGCCCACAATGGCTACCACAGCAGCACATCTCTACTTCCTACTGAGCAGATGTTGCCCAATAACATTTTTGACACAATTTTGCAGTGAGTGAGAAGACAGTGAAAGATCTGATAAACTATCCCCATGCCATAATCACCTTCACATCACACCGCAGAAACACAAGCCTGCTTCTGTGCCTTGTAGTGCATTCAGAACACGCTATAGAGTACATCATTTAGGCAGTGAGCTGCTGCTTCTCAGTGCCTTTCCAGAGCAAATGTGTCACCAGTCTCTGTTCCTTCAGATGTCAATATGTTGCCAACGCCCCGATGACTCCCACAGCAGACATGAAAAGGATTACAGACCCTGCAGCCTTCCCGTTCATATATACGAAGTGATGCAACAGTGAGAGCAACACATGTAGGGATGCAGTAAGTCAAAGGAGAAGGGCACACATGGAACCATATTTTTTCCAGGGACCCTTGCTGTTAGCATTCATCAATGGTCTGGTATGAAAAGGATAAGCTTTATTTAGAGAAGTCTGACTGAGTGTAACAGAATATGCTAAATAAGATATTTCCTGGGCTCAAGTTTCCATCTGCATATTTTCTTGGGCTTTTACAATGTTACTTACTCCAGTGTTGCTCACATTCCTGGAAAGAGTGAAGAAACCAACAGGATTTCCAGTCTGAATGAAGGCAGTGATGGTCAGCAGAGTCTTCTTCCATCCCTAATGGCCACTTTTTTCCCTCAGATGTGGATCTCTTCACAACTGCTTGTACCACTAAGGGACCCGTGAAGCTTAATGGGCTACTCTTTAATACATGAACCCTCCTGAGTGCTCACTAAGGGATAAGTTTGGTTTTAGCTCTAACATGTATGTTTTGTATGTTGCATTAGCTTAATGGCTGAGATTGAGATGAGTTCATCGTGGTAGTGGCAGTCCTCGAAATGCTGCTTCATCTGGAAATCAGTTAATTGGAATAAAAAGCCTTTTTCTGCTGCCACGTAGAAAGCAGCAGTAACATTTGGGATTCGGAGTCCAGAATACAATTTTCTCCTGGATATTCTAGCAAGAACATTTTAAATTGAAGGCTATTGAATGTAACTTGCAAAGAGCTTAAGAAATTTTGTCTTATCTCAAGAATATTAAATAAGTTGAGCTGAGCACAAATGGGATTTTATTTTCAAACCAAACAAATCCAGCCTAATTGGAAACCTTAAAAAACCCCCAAATCTTAAAACCTTGTATTTCTTATAAAAAGATGAAACTTCTTATAGGAGGTGGGTGCAACATCTTTTTAATACATTGTACATGCTCAGCTATACTGTTATAGATGGTATATAATGTAGTATTTGCTGCATGCTCCAGAAACTGCCGAATGTTTTCCATAACCCCTCTTTTTATTAAAATATTTCAGATACATCTGTCCTGAACTAAATCTTGTGCTGCTATTTGGCGTGAACTGTACCTTCAGACTGTTCTGCAGAGTTAAACTGTGCCAAGACTGAAGTATTGATTGCTACTTATTGTACACGGCATACTAATAAATCCCACCTCAATGTCCTGGCCAGCCATTTACATACATAGCCCTGGAGGAATCACTTGTGGATTTTAATAGTGCTGGCCTAATGGAACAAGGCACTAACAAGCACCTTTCAGGATTCTGTGAGATGGAGGAATTGATCCAGCTGAGCCATTAGCGTACACACAGTGAGCAAAAGCAACTGGCTGCCCCCTCTTCAGTTTAGCTCGTGGTGCTGGAACAGAAATGTCTCCACCTAGGCTGGAGGCTACGACCAAGAGAAAGAGAGAAGCTTAAACAGACAGAGGCTTGAACTTCTCCATGGTACTATATGAAAGACAGACTTTATATTGCAGCGTTCACACCATCTTTTCATATAATTTTTTTATCCTATACTTTAGCATGCTCTGACTCCTTTTTTTCCCAGAGGATTATCATTCTAACTGAGTACGCTTTCAGGGACAATTCAGAACAAGTGTTATTGCACACTAAATTCTAAAATTATACATACGTGCTTACATGAAGACTGACTCGTAAGTCTGTAAATACGGAGACCTTGCTGTTAGATCACACTGCCTCTATGCAAATGTTAATTTTTAAAAATAAATAATATATTTTTTACAGTTTTTATTTTTATATATAATATATATGGAAAAAATTTTAAAATGCTAAAAAAACTAAAACATGTAGATCTTGCACTTAGGGACATGGTTTAGTGGTGACCATAGCAGTGCTAGGTTTATGGTTGTACTTGATGATGTTAGAGGTCTTTTCCAGCCTAAATGATTCTGTGATTCTAGGGCTGTATGGTTCTACACGCATCCTGTACTTGAGCGTGTACCAGCAAGAATTTGATAGCATGCTCTCATTTTCATATAAAAAGCCTTCCAAGCCTGGAGCAGCCCCTTTTAGTCTTTATCCTGGTATTAATTCGTTGGGGACTTTTGTGGTGGAAGTACATGGAGTGGGTCTGCACAGTAGCTGTGGAAGAACATGAGCAAACATTAGTGGGAAATTCATGTTCATTTTTCCCATTAGTAATCAGTGATAAGACTGATGTAAGTGATGAAGTGAAGGAAGCCCAGAGGATGAATCAGTAGATCTAAAGGACTATCTCTCAAGCAGAGCAGAAGTGGAGTGAGTAGGAATTATGAGGAAGAGAGACTCGTATTTGATGGAAGAGGACAAGGGAGTGATGAAATGGCAGAACCCAGGCACACGACATTCAAAAGGGGGAATGAATTGAAAGAACATGAAATAATCAAGAACTGAGCTAAAACTCCCAGCTGGGGCCTTTCTATCTGTGCAAACATAGACAGAAGGTGGGGCTCTTCTGGAGGTAGAATTTCACAGTCTTGGTGGCTTAGGGTAACGAGGGCAGTCAGGGGTAACATGCTGGTAAGCATTAACTGAGTGCCACAAAATCTGCTTTGAAAAAAGCTTATACTGGAAGCTGTGTTCTTTTGGCCCTTGGAAAAAAATCCTGAGAGAAATGTCAGCTAAATACTAGAGTAACGTGCATGAAAACAATTTTGAGGATGCTTGTTTATGTACTGAGTATGAAGTAGGTTTTTATGATCCTGTTGTATCTGTGCTTCTGTTGATTATTGCCCTGCATTATTTTTTTCTGGAATGTCACCATAAACACAACCATAACAACTCTTCTGGCTGTGGGAGGCTGTTTGGGATGCTTGACTCAGCAGTATCTATGGTTACTCAGAGTATAAGCTACTTAATAGTCAAATCTTTCTGGGAGCAGAAAATTACATAAGGATTCTATTAACGGTATGGAAACATAAAGTGATATTTTTGTGTAGTGGGCACTGAACTGAAGTGTCTTCCCTTGCTCTGTGCACTGTAGCACTTCTGTTCTGGGCTCACTAGTAATTAAATCACAACAATGATTTATCAAACAGAACAATGCCGAGAACATTTCTTGTCAGTGAGATTTGGTCTTTTATGCTGTTATAGATTTAAAATATTCCCTATGACAGTGGTGATCCAGGCTAACTAGTATTCCCCACCCTCCATTCCTAAGTATCTTTGGCAGGAACGTTCCCTACAGGACTACCCTGATTCAAGGGCTTTCACTCTTCGAGTGTGTGGGTGCAGTCATTCCAGTTGCATTGCCAGAGGATGGTCCCAGGGACATGCCACTGTTCCTGCAGGTGCATCCTGGCTGGAGTAATCTTACCAGTTCTAGCACGCATCTCCATTTATTTTGGTGCACTCTTTTTAAATTAAGAGCAGCTTAAATGTCTGGATGATATTAGCAATGATAATTCTAGTCCATTTGTTCATCTGAGCAGGTGTCTGACTCATTAAGGCCTTGGTGCACGTACTCACCACAATGCACACAGATGGATGTGGAAGGTACCCAGCAATTAGGCCAGCGCAGAATTAAACGAAGATGCGCTTGACCATTGTGTGCATGCGGAGATAAAAGAGAGTCCAAAATAGTTCTTTAATGTCCTATTCTTAATATTTTATTTCCATAAAGTGCATAAAATTATTTTATTTAGGAGATCTGGTACCTTTGCATAGGTGAAGTGAACATTCAGCACTATTAATAATAAAGCTGAGTGTAACGTGCATCTTAAAATGCTCTGCATGTGTCAGGTTGCTAAGCCCTGCAAAGCTGCTGTGAGGAAGGAAAGTGTTTCTGAGGAGTATTTCTAGATGCAGGCACCAAAGCTGAAAAGTCCCAAACAATTCAAAATCAGTAGTGAAGTTAAAGCCTTTGGTCCTCACACTGAACACACCAGAACAACCTTCTTTTGCTGACAATCCTGATCCAGAACTTCTTCCCCTGATATGCAGCTTTGAAGGCTGGAGGATGGTAAAGTTTGTGCAAAAAGGTCTAATAAAGGTGGTTTGAGATGGTACAAGTGCAGGAGCAGGTGTGGTTTTTTGGGTCAGAGCTTTACTGCAGATTTTTTTGGTTTTTTTCCTCCCTCTATGATGTGTATGGTCCATTTTCAGGACCTGGTAAATGCAGCAGCAGATTTTCTAGTGTTCATCACTACAACCAAAAAGAAAGATGATTATTGTTTATTAAGACTGTACTTTGGTTTGGAAGCTGTACTGTTTTGAAGTATTATGTGTTCATTTAAATCTTAGTCAAACAAGCATTCTGCAAAGATTAAACAGAAGCTATAGCATTTGAACTTTTATACTGCAAATTGATTTTCTTAAAGGGTTTTCACAGACTCTTGTCCTGGTATAAATTTCCAGCTTTGATCTTGCCAAAAGGCATATCATGTTTTATTTCAGGTACAGTGGGAGTGAGATCCTCAACAAAGTGCAGTCGGTGTAAGGAAAGTTTAACAAAGGGATAGATGAAGAGGCATTTTTAAAAAAAGTTATATAAGGTTTGTTCTGTGGATTTATCTTTTTTAATATTGTACAATCCTGATAGCCCTGGGAAGTGGTAATTCTCTCCAGAGCACCTGCACGTTATGCAATTGCTTCACTGATTCCAGGGTGCTGCTTACTCATCCAAAGGCCTTGTGTGTTCAGAGGAAGAATGAGGATTATGGTCATTTCATCCAGGGTATGTGAAAATAATTGCAAGCAATGCTGGTGGGCAAATATCCGTTGCTAATTGAGTCCATTGGCTTTTTCCACCTTGGCAATGAAGAGAAGGTCACCAGCTGCAGATCCATCCATCTATCCATCCTCAGATGGAGGAGAGTGTTTGAAACAGAAATAACAGAGCTTAAAAAAGGCAGAAGAAAAGGTCAAAGGGTTATAAAGATACTGAGGGCTGCCTAGGCCAGGCCTGGTTCTCAGAAGCACCTGGACATTTGTGCTGCGGGTAGGAAAGGAGGGGGTGCTACTGAAAATAGACTGAGTCTCCTGCATTTGAGATGACCAAGTGTTTTCCTCTTTTACTGTTGTCCTTGCAGACTACAGGAGGCCCTGGATGAAGTTGCCTTTCAGAGTTCCTGATGTTTGTTCAGGAAAAGTTCTGAGGTACTTCAAGGTCTTCCATTCTGTTGACTTTGGGCATCTCATGGCTGCTGAGGAGGACAAAAGTTTTGCAAACATTTGTGCGTAGGCAAGTGTGCCTGTTCTCTTGAAACCACCTTGCTATGGAGATTATTTACACATCTTACAAAAGCAGAACCTGAACTTCTTTCTTGCAATACCAGTCCACCAGCGGACACTCATGTGAGAGCTGTATTTATGGCAAGTTTTATTCCTTTTTGTTCCAGCTGCAAACTGTATACATTTCTTTTACTTACACATAGAGATACATAACATTCTCCATCCTAAAACATCTTATTTTTGAGGTTTGGGGTGTGTTCTCCAGGCATATAATTTGTTTTGTTTATTTACAAGTAGAACGCACGGTGTGATTTACCACGGCATTGCCTCCCAAGGAGAACAAAATTACCGAGAAAAAAACCTTAGATAAGACTTTAAGGATCAAATTTAATCATTAACAGGCTTTTTACTGAGGACCTTTATCCACTTGAGTGCAAAGTTCAGCTATAGAAGAGGAAGGACTTTTCTGTTTATTAAGACTAGACCCCTGCTTTAATGTGCAAACTTGCCACATAATACCATGCCCAAAATTTAATCAAATAGTGCTTCTCATGCAAATAGCATCGAGTGCAGTTGGAATGCACAGGAATATAGGATGGATCTGAGCCTTAATCTGTCCATGAGTGTTTAACATAACAAAAGCAAAATGGTTGAGTAAGCTGATGGAGAACCATGTGTTTAGTAAGAGAAAGGAAACAAAGAACAAAGTCTTCCAGCACACGGTGTGATTCTGCACCATTCAGCAGAATAGCCCCTGTTCACGAAGACAGAGTACCTCCTGCTTTACAGAGTCTAAAACTGCTTTTAAAAGACAGTGCTTATAGTACATGATTGTATTACATCCAGAATGACTCTTTTCTTATAGCAAAGGTCTAAAGGAGATTGCTTGAAAATGAGTCTTCAAAGTGAAAGTTTATATTTCACTGGAGGAGGGAGTGATTTTTTTTTTCTGAGAGGCATTTCACTGTAAAGCGTGAAATAGGAGTTTCTGATGCAGATAGATCAGTCTTTGGAGAAATCAGTCAATGTACACAGCAATGAAATTGAACTTTGGGAAGCTCGGGTAAAGGGGTATTTTAGTTAGATCATGGTAGTTTCAAGTGGTTTTTTTTTAATATTGCATGTTGAAGTATAGGAACCAATTCAGACTGAATGATACTGATATTGTACAAAAACCAGAGATATTTTGTAAGTGCCTTGCCTGTTCATATTAGCAAAATAAAGTGCTTGCTGAGCCTGTATGGTTAAATTCATTGAGCTACTATTGGATGCAATGACAGTGAACTTGAGAGGTTTCTCAACCCGCTGGCCTAGCTCTGTATTTGTGTGTCACTAGAAATTATAAACCAGATTGTCCTTTGCAGCAAGGTCACTGACTTTTACTATGTGGGCCAGCAGAAATATCTCTGCAAGACACTGTGCTGTGCCTTTTTTGAACAAGTTTATTAGCCTGGCCAAAGAGTTTTGCTTTCAGCTCTGAGCTAACTCCCCACACAGCAGCTAACGTGTACCTGCACTGCCCTGCTTTGTGCTGCATGAACATGCCTCAAGCAAAATTTGAACTGAAAATGGAGCTAAAATCATGTTTTAAAAATCCATATCCTCTTAAGGCCTATATAAACATATTTAGCTCAATCTAAGTTTTCTTCTGTTGCTTTTGGATATGTCTCTTGCTGAGGCAGGCAAAGGCAATACAAAACAGTTTTAAAACTACGTGCACACACACACACACACACACATTAAGCTTTGCATTTTTTTACTTAAAGTGTGTTTTTAAATCAGTTTAGTTAAATGGCTACAATCTCTGTGTTTTGACAGGCAGAGAGATCCTGGTGCTTTGAAGTTAGCTGGACCTTTGCCAGTGTAGTCAGGATTATTTAAGATCTTTATGCTGTGCCAGGGCTTGGAAGTGAGATATAGAGAAAAGTTACAGTCTCAAAAGATTATCTGTAAACTGAAAGCAGGGTCTGAATGAACATTATCAACAAGAAACTTGTGTCTTTATAGAATTAAAATCTGTAATAAAAGGGTGGTCTCATTTCAGAATTCACAAAGTCATTAAACCCCTTCAAGTGCTGCTTCCCTGTGAACATCTGATAAAAACAGTCTAAACTCCTAAAAGAGAACTAAAAAATATAAACCCCAAACCTCATGAAAATCAAAACAGTCAAACTTAATGGGAAAAAAAAGAGTCCAAAACAAAATAAGCCATCTGCCAGTAAATCATTGATCTGGACATGGATAAACCACAGGGCAAGAATAAAATATTCATAGTAATTAGTGGGGTAGACAGAATAGAAACCTCTTCTTTGCACTTGCCGTTGTTATGGTGATTCTTCTTCCAAACACTCTCTCCTCCCCCTAAATGACATTGGCTCTCTCCATGGCTTTCCATCTGGCTCTTGCTTTCTTGTTTACCCCAATGAAATTAGCTCGACTGCTCATTTGTCACCTTGGAGGTGTATTCGCTGTGAACATGTGCGGTGCGAGAGAGCAGGACAAGCAGATGGTGCTTGAGAATAGATAAACAGACAGATGCATTAAAGAGACAGCAAAATTGTTGGTATGAAATAGTGTCTGGAAGATGATGAATTGGGTTTGTGTTTGGTAAGGCCTGGCCAAGTCTCGCATGCAAAAAAGCATCGTTCCCGCATCCTTGTTTGCTTTTTGGCTGCTGGCACATGCTGTGGGCTCTCCAAATTGCTGAAGCTACTGGATAAGAAGAATCAGGGGGACCATGTTTCAGAGAGTACACTGAGGTTTCATGTGAATTGCTGGAAAATGTGACACATTTTCTTGTCTGCTTCTCCTTGACAAAATTAAAAACACAGCTCCATAAATCTGTGCAAATCATTTCTGGTTTTAATGTCTGCTCTTTTCCAAGAAATAGCTCAAATCAGAGTGCCATTTATGATATCTATGGTATCTTATTTGTGTCTAATAAGTGTCTAATAAGTGTGTGTACAGGAAAAATGGTAATTTCAGAATACATTCATTTAAGTGCATTAAATGTAGAGTTGGGCTGGATTTATGTCAGGGATCAAAATCTCTTGTCCAGAAAGGTACAATGAGAGTTATCCTGGAAAACCTGTATTAAATTAAGGACAGCAGCAGAGGGACAGCCTAGGTACAGACAGAAGAGGAAAACAAGAGGCTTCATTTATAAAAATGTGGCCTAGTTGGACCTTTCTGCTAGGTTCAAACCAATCTTTTGGCCAAATGAGATTTTTAAAGATAATGAGTATGACATGCTTATGTGTGTGGCACAGGAAAATTGGAGACAAAAGCAGGATAATGTTTACTTTCAGAAATTAGCACTACGTTTGTCTAGTTACTGAGCTCAAATTTCTGTTTCCTGTTGGATACTAAGGCCCAACAGCTAACAAACCTTGCTCCATGGAGCTCTTCCAGCAAGATTGCCAAGTTGCAGCTGTCTAGACTTATACACAAAGAGTCATACGTACACATAGCCTGGATTAACAAAAAGGCAACTGTTTAAAGAGGCTGATGGTGGCAAGGAAGGCAACTTCAATCCCTATACACTGCCAGGAGGGAGGGATGGGTTGGAGCTGGAATGGGAATAGATGGAGGGGAAAGGAGAGAGGAGGCAGCGAACTTGGTACAATACAAGGGTGGAGTGAGCCCATAGCTGTGCATCTCAGATAAGGAGCAAAATGAGGATGTGGAAGAGATGGGAAGGGGAGGGGAGGGGAGGGGAGGGGGGAAGGAAGAGTGGAGGACAGGGGAAGGGGAAGGAGAGAGGAACACAACTTACGTATTATATCACTACAAACCTTATACCNGGAGGGGAGGAAAACAAGAGGAAGGAGGGGAAGGAGGAAAAGAGAAGGAAAGCTGAAAAGGACAAAGTATGAAGTTGATTTAGAAACCGCTATGGGTGTTGGTGAGAAAGAAGATGGCTTGTAGGACTTCCTAAACTAATGGAGAAAAGGTGGGACTGGGGACCAGTTGGCAGAAGTCAGTCTTTTTAGGACTGGCTCACAGAATGGGTAGTGATGGGCCTGGACTGCAAAGGAAGCAAGTGTTTTCTTTATTCATCACATGTGTATGCCCAGTCCCTCTGCATAAATGAAAACACGCTGTCTAGAATCAGTAGCTAACAATACAGATAAAATATATCAGCAGCATTCTTCATTTAAGCAGTCATTTCTTGCCTGTGGACATTGGCATAAGTCAATACGCTCCGAAAGCTCCAGGAAGTTCAGGAGTCTCAGCAGCTGATGGGGGACTGTAGCTCACTCACTCCCCATGCTAAAAACCAGAGGGTGTGTGTGCCATTCTCCAGGGCTGGCACAGCCATCAGCACAGGAACAACACCATAGCCAGGATGGAAGCCCACTTTTGAAAATGAGAAGCTTTGTCTTGACTTTTTTGCTCCTTGACACTGCCATGGAAAGTCTGCCCAGAGCCAGGTTGCAGCAGTCTCTGCATGTTCTCCAGACCTCAGAAGTTTCAGATGGAGGCTTTGTTTTCCATGGGCCAGGAATGCTAATCCAGTGCACATTTCAGAGCAGCATGTGCTCAGGATACAAGTGAAATTCCATATGAATAGTCCCATTTTATCTTCATTTGTCATCTCAGGGATAAGTATATGCTGCTTCTCTGACCTCTAGCGTGACACAAGAAGTGCAGACTAAAGATAGTTGAACTGCAGCTTTTATCCCTGTGACTGATTTCTTTCCTGTCTTTGTTTCAGATTTCAGGGAACTAAGGTGAATTTGTCCATGTTTGAGCCATACCGGTTTCTGTTTCCCTGGCATGAAATAGATTCCCTGTTGCAAAATGCATCTCTGTTTTATAGAACAAAAATAATTGATGTATGCAGGAACTGGACAGACTTGATTTAGGGCTAATCTATTGGTTCAGAGATAGTGCCTTGGTAGCCTGGACACCTTGAGCATCAGGTGGGTTATTTTTGGTCTCATGTCAGTGTTGTGTAATTCCAGCAAGTCTCACTCACATCCTCGGGTGTGAGCATGTTCAACAAACTGATGCGCCTCAGTCACACATGCTATAAGCTGTGGTATTACCTCCCATGTTAGAACAGGATCTACAAATGAAGGGCAGAGTCCAGCTTCCCATCATACCCCCTTGGGAACTGGAGTAGGAACTGTCCTCCTCACACTCTGTCTGTGCCTAGAAAATGGAGCACAGCAAGTTCTGTCTCCTTGAGAGGCTCTGCTTTCGATCAGGGCTGGTGTTTTCACTATGCCCTTGACACGACCCTTGCAGAAGGAAGGAACTGAAGGGAATCTCCCACCTCTCTTCAGTTTTGCAAGGAAACTTTATGGCAAACATTTCAGGACTCAGTTAAGAGTTTTGGTTTGCAGAGATATGAGAACAACCCTACCTCTGGGTAACCAGAAGAGGTATGTTTAAAATTCATAGGCCATAGCTGAATTGTTTGGGATGGTTTGAGATCATAACTGAATGAAAGCCGGTATGCTTCAGACATCTGGCATGCAAAAGAAAAAAAGGAAGCTCGGTAAGTTAAATCCAAAGTTTGTTTTAAAATGCAAATGTAGTCAAGTTCTCTTGAAATTCCAGTTTGTCCTTTTCTGTTAAGAGAGTGGCATATAGAGATGTTTTTCATACATTGCATACACTGATTTCCTTTGTAAAACAGTGATTTAAAAAGTTGGAAAAAAGAACGCTGTACACTAAAGGGAATTGCATATAACACAGCTGCCTAAGTGAGTTTACTGGCTCACAGATAGCAGGTAACGTCACCTAGCACTCAGGCAATCCAAAGCACTGGACAGCGAGTGTATCATGGTGATGCATTCCATTTTAGAGGTGAAGCAATGGGCTTTTATGTGTCATTTTTTCTTGAGGAATTACAAGGACATAGTAAATGGGATGGAAAGGAGCAAGGAAATGTTCAGGAAGAACATTCCTTTGATCACAGTTTGCTGCAGGGTTTAAAATGATATCCCGGATTTCCAATATTCTCTCAGTCCTTCCAGGAGAAAGCGACCTCATATTTTAGAATGAATTTCCGTATTTGTATATAAATACATATTTCATGCAAATACCGCTGGCTATGGCCAATATGTAAAGTGCACAAAAACAATTTCAGTATGAACTGAGAATCTTAACCTCCAATAAACCAAAAATTACTATATCTTTAATTACAGAGATATTAACTAATGTTAGTAGCACATGCCAAACTTCCAGGTAAGACACATGATGGAAGTGTTAGTTACTTCATAAAAACAGATAAAGCTTTGTCAGGGGAAGGCAGATGAGGTGTTTCCCTCTACCCTACTGAGGATCCTCAAGGACAGTGTAGCATCCTTACCATGGTGTGATGGTCCCACTTCTTTATGACGAACAGAACAATAAATACTTTCAACCCAACTGAGGTGAATCTTATTTAATGTATTTTACCCTAGGTAGTACAAAGTAGAGGTCCAACATAGTTAAAAGTGTGAGAAATAAAGCCGTTTTTGTCCATCCTATCTAAGGAGGAAACAAACCTTTGTGTATTCCTTGAGGAATACTGCCTACCTTGAGGCGTATCAGTATTCAAATAGTTTAGATTCACAAACCTAATGATTCAACTTTCAAATCAACAATTTTCACTGCAACAGGAAGTGCTCCAGGAAACTTGTGTCTTATTTTCCTGCTGCTGTATATCATGCTTGATCCCATACCAGGACATTTAGACAGTTAGTTGTGCACACACAAATAGTGTGAGGGCAAAGAAAAGTCCATCAGTCAAGACATAATCCCAGCTTTCGGATGTTCTGTCTCTCCCATAAAGGGAATGGTTTGTTTCTGTGTCTTTAAACCTGGCTGAGTATATGATGAAACCTTTGGTGGAAGGCCATGCCCTGTGATGATTCTACTCCTCCTGATGTTAAATGGATTGTTCCATTCTCCTAATTGCTGCAAAACTCAATGGCATTTGGAAAAAAAAGGTATTTGGTTTGAAATCGTAACATTTGAGATCCTGACATTCCTCAGGTACAAGCTCATTCTTGTACTGGTACGTTACTCTTCTGCAAATTGCATGCCAAGTTGGATTTGCTATGTGAGTGTGAAAACCAAGAGGATGTGGAGAGCTATGTACTGGGGATAGCAGAGCCACGAGAACAGACTAATATCAGCTGTCAGGCCCAGGGGTCAGAGTCACATCCTCTTATCATCCACAATTTGCATGTCTTCCTAGCCTTTTCATCTTCTGAAGAGAGAACTGACAACATCTGGCAATTGCTGGGGAACATGAATTTTGTCACATCAGATAAGATAGTTTATCTGTTTGCAACCAGCCAGTCTCTCTGCAGCACACATGTCAGCTCTTGAACAGCATCCCAAACCTCATGCATCAGGGGTTGGGAGTCTTCTATAAGGCCTCTGTGGAATCTGATGAAATGGTGAGATCTTTACTGGCATTGCTGAGCGGTGACAGACTCTCATGAATCATTCTGGTGATTTCAGCTATTGAATAGCTGCTCACTGTTGTCAGAAAAGGCTTCCAGTTTCAGATTTTTTGGTGGTTGCTGCTTGTTAAATCTTCCAGGTGAGTTTGTATAGCGATGGTGTTATGACACCTCTCCATGGAACAAGCAGAAAGGACAAAATGAGCAATCCTGAGGCATATGAGTATTTTTAGACTGTTTGATCGAGGGCTTGCAGCAGCAGTTCCTTATAGCACTGCCAAGTCACTCAAAAGATGGGAATAGTATATTAAATGAGAAGTTACTTAGTCACAGTCTTTACATCTGTAGAAGATGATTTTAAGATGACTGCTGTTTTTAATGAATAGGTGTGAGGCTAGAGCCTGAAGGTACTGCAAGAATTTAAAACCACAACAATGAGTCCAAGAGAAGAGAAAAATCTAATTGGGAGAATGAAGAAGGAGATTTCATTTCTGCCATGCCAAGGGCTTTCTTCTATGCAGAGAGTGGGAAGCTAGAATGAGGCCAAGGACTGTCTAGTCTTAGTACCTCTGTGTGGAGTGCCCTCACCTCTGGTCTTTGCACTATTCCTGTTCAGTGAAACCATGGTTTTATGAGTTACTGAGGCAGCATTTACTTCTTGGATTTCTTTTCATCCAGCCAGCAGTGCAGGAATGAACATGGAGCCAATTGAGATGAAGGCTAACAACAAAGTGTCAGCCAAGTAGACTTGGCTAAGAGTAGGGTACAGCGAAGTAAGGAAATTTTCTAAGCCCATTTTCACTAAACAAATTTGCTCACTGTCTTTTGCAGTTTAAAAGTTTTGCTGAACTGTCTGTCCTTGGTGAACACTTAGACATAAGATGGGAACTAGATTGTTGATAGTGATTTCTATGCTTGACCAAATTGGACCCTTATAATTGTTGTTTTGGCCATCTTCAGGGTAGACTGCTGAAACACAGCCCCAGATGGAGCTATTCCTGAAGGCTATGAATGTCACCTCTTACCAGACTAAACTGACAAACAAGGAGCTATATACTTTTACATGGATTTGGAGAGGAGTAGATGTTCTCAGCCCTGGAGAACTATGGTATAACAGACCTTTGCTGGTCACCATCTGATTTGCAGTTGATAGTTTTTAGGTATAATGATCTATTAATTATTTTTACTTCTAGCTGTCCCAGAGAATATTCTCCCCTAGTGTAATTTCACCAAAGTACCTGTAGGACTTCATCATTCTAATGCAAGGAGCATATTTCTTTTCAGTGTTTCCTATGCTCTCATCTTCCACTAAATTTGGTACTTGCCAGTCATGCCAATTACTTCTGTCATTTCCAAAGAAATTGGTTTGAGGAGCAAAGTAGGTCAATTTGAGAGTAGTTTGCAAAGCAGTTTGTAACAATAGTGTGAGAATATGATAGTCTCTTAAATCGCATGTGTGCCCTTCAGCAAGAAATAAGATTTTTAAAGCACTCAAAGTAGACAAATCTGAAACCTTGGAAGCACCCAAGATGTGTACAGCTGCAGTTTGATGACTCATTATTAACAAATATTAATCATAGAATCAAGTCAAGTAACACTTTGCTAAAGAAATTTTTCTTTTTGGTGTATTGATGTTGAAGATTTCTTGGAGGATCTTTAAATTCTAACTACCTGAAGCACAAATGGGATCTTTCAAATTATTAACTTTCAAACTGGATATATGTACGGTATTTATTCAGTTCAATTGGCACCTATATTATTGTGGTTGTCTCTTCACAAGGTGAACCACCAACTTCTGTGAATTTTGGATTAAACATAATTTAGAACCCATAACTATAAATCTGTTCTGCTAATGGCTACCATTTTAATTCCAGGGAGTAATCAGACACTGTTCAAATATTTGTGTCAAGACTTACAAGATATCTGTCTTGTACAAGAGAAGACACTCCCCTCCCACTTCTTTACCTAGATGTATTAAATAAAAAGAAAAGGAACTTTGAAAAATATGTATTTGAGAATCATAGATTCATTTAACTAGGAAAAAAAGTTTAAGATCATTGTGTTGAACCATTAACCCATCACTGACAAGTCCACCACTAAATCATGTCCCTAAATGCCACCATCCTGGAGGCATTTAAAAGACTTCAAATGCCTCCAGGATGGTGATTTACCCACTTCCCTGGACAACCTGTTCCAACTCTTTTGGTGAAGAAATTTTTCCAAATATCCAGTCTAAATCTCCGCTGAATGAAGAGCCTAAAATAAGCGTGAAATTGGATTGGAACTACCCCTGAGACTTTCTCTTGGAAATAAATCTTTACAGGACAGTTATGTCTTCAAAGAAAGTTTGCTGGTCCCTCTGAAAGAGTGTATGAATTACTTTACTGCATTTCTCAACTGCCTTTGTCCAAGAGATCATAAGCGTGGACGAAGGGAATCTTATGCAAAAGTATGCATTAGTTTAGCCTAGCTTCTTTCTAAATAGTTAATGGGGAAGATCAGGCTGTTCTGCAGCCCAGACCAGTGTGGTAACCACATCACCTGAAATGAAAGGAGAAGAAATAGCCCAGCTTAGCCTGAGTCATACAGGCTGCAAACCACACAGAGTGAAATGGAAAGAAAAAGATCCTCCCTTGTTTCTCACAGGGGAGAAGTGCACTGAGAAATCAGTGATGATTAATAAACATTATTCAGACATGAGGTAGGAAGACAAGTAACTTTCCAAGTAACTCCCTTTACTGCAGTAGCCAAGCAGAAAGCAAGCCAAGTCCTTTAATTAGGACATGATCTCTTGCTCACTTGTTACCTCATCATCCAGCTGCAACTTATCACATCCTAGTTTTTGAGATCCCAAGGATGGAGAGCTTATTTCACAGGAGGCTGATGCAGTACATACTGCTGCAGAACCTGCTCTATAACTGACATTGGAAACACTCTTACTACCACTAAACCCAAATGGATAATATGGTTCAGAGACAGTATTACCGGCAAGAAAATGCATGTGTGTATAAAGCTAACAAATTAGCCTGGTTATATATGGACTTAATAATAAATCCTAATGAAGACAGGATGAGGAAGAAAATTTCTTTTTGTTTTAGTCTGTGTATTAGATGTGAGAATTGTCACATGATGTGTGAAAAAATCCCCAGGCTCGTGCAAGGTCATGCTTACCCACAGAGCTAATGAGAAAAAACTATCCAAACAAAAATAAAAATGACTTCTGGAATAGAAATGTTGTGTACATTGCAGAGTGCACTTCCCTAATCTTTGAGACACATCATACATTATTTATTGTCCATGAATAATTTGCTAGAGCAGTCCCTGTGCACCTTCTGTTACACAGGCTGCACTGCTGCTGCAAACATTTCACCACATAATGTTCATCTCCTGGGACATTTCCCAGGTCCCTGGTCTGTTAGAGAGTTGGGTGATCATTTTTCTTCCTCTTTCAGCCAAGTCAAATGGAGGGAATCTGAAATTATGTTGAACTGAAAATAAATATAGCTGTGCACAATTTTGCTAGTCTCTTTTCTCTGTGTGCCAGTCTGCAATTCCTGCCCCTTCCTTTATCCTTGAGCCAGAGATTTTGCTTTCAATGTTGCATGAGAGAACTGTGACATGTTAAATCATTCTGGCATTCCTGGGCAAATCATAAAGACCAGCTGTCTTCATTCTACAGGAAATAAATGCATCAAGTAAACATTCTTGTAGTTCTTCACTTCTCATCAAGGTACCTCCTTCTAGGCTCGTATTCATCCTTCCACCATTTCTTTCCTTCAGTTTCTCAAGTTAGGGATTTGAAATTCTCGGGGCTTTTGCATCATTCAGTTACTGACACTTTCCTTGGGAGATGAGGTCTATCTGGTTCATCTGGTGTGAGGACCACAAGTTCTCCTAACCCCATTTTGAACAATTAATAATTTCTTATCCCTCTTGCAGATCCAGGATAGCAGAGCTTCCTAACCTCTATCCAAAATAGAAACAGTTTCACCAATGTTTCCATGGCTAGACAATGGATGGCTTATCCATCTGAGCATGGATTTTATCATGGCAACTATTTCAGAGCTATTCTTACCACACAGTCTTTGAGACAGCTTGCAGAATCCATTTGTTTTTCAATAACATCAGATATCCAGCTCTGTTTTGATAAACAACTAATGATGAAGATGTTAAGCTGAGATAATTTCTTAAAGACCAATTTGTCCTTTGTGTCTGTCACCAGATCTCAACATCTCTGCAAGTACCATTTAATCTGACTGATTTAACACAGTTTTAGGGCTGGATGGTGCCCCGAAACACTTGGAAAAGCAAGTGACCCAATATAGCACCTTCTGGGGACAAACTTGTGCTCAACACACAGGCTCAGGTTTGAAAACAGCATCCTGGAAGTGCATGGAGTTCTCGGCAACACAACAAAAAGGATGTAAGGTGATGAGTAAGTACTTGCTGTATCAGAGCCTTTGATAATTGCACCATAGGGAGTGCTCTTTCTGGTGAATCTGAGAATAGAATCAGAAGAGAGAGACTTGCAGGGAAAATCACACAGTGCCAGGTTTCCTTATGCAGAGTCCTGGACCTGAAGAGAATATGGCAGAGGGAGCATGATGACCTTCTTCAGAAGTAGGGCTTACAAACATACTGTGTATTTATCTCCTGTGCAGATACCACATGCTCGTCTCTTCTGGGAGTACAGCAGAATTTTCTCTGGTTCTAGCTGCCTGTCTGTTGGAAAGAGGACCTTTGACGGTCCTATCAAAGTCCATTAAAAGCACCATCTTCTGTTCTAGCTGTAAAGGGGAAGCTATTAAGAAAACATTCTGGGGAAGACTGTGCAGGAAACCCATGGTGGATGGTAATAGGTAATTAAAAAAAAGTGCTCCCGAGTAATTCTGAAGTCTTGAGCTGTAAGGCAGGGGTCCAGACATTGTTGAGTAACAGCTGTAAGGTGTTGATATCTGCCTGGTGATCTGGTCCCTCTTTTCCTTTTATTCTTAAAAAGCCTTGAATTGTGTCATTTGAAATGAGTGAAGGCCATATGAATATAGCTATTTTCACTTCAGGTCTTTGCTTTTAGATCTTTGGTAAGTTATGAATTCCCTGTATGATGTGGACACTAACGATGAGATCTCATGTCAGCACTATTTAGACACACTTTCCATAGAAGATGCAGAAACAGTACTAAATTTAAGTTGTCCCAAAGTAAATCATCCTATCTCTACTGAAAATGTTACCCTTCAATCAGAGTTGTGGGTTTTTTTGTTGTTGTTGGTTTTGTTTTTGTTTTTAAACTACTATGAATATGTAAGCTCCAGGGGTTCCTTTTTTAGGAGGTTACCAAATAAAACATATTACTGAAACAATATGCCAAAAGCTATTATGTGTGTCTGATCCATATAAAGTGAGATCAACAGTAAACATATTGTTATGTCAGAGAAAGAGGAAAATTATGTCTAAGGTGGGTACTATAACAACACTTAAACTTCAATCAAACACAAAAAAAGGTTGTGATTCTTTAGGAGGGTTGGGAGAAGGAACTTTACCTTCATTCCTTGTAAGCCATGTGGCCCCAGGCCAGTTGGACTTTTTATGATAAACACATTATGAGAAGGAGGAAGAGTGTGTGTCCTGGTGGAGTTGAGTAAGTTCATCATGAGAATCTAAAAATACGGTACAGGAAAGAACAAACAGGAATTTGTGATGCCCTAAAACTCACGAGTTCTGCTAAAGAAAGCAGCAGAAATATAGGCAAGCATTTGCTTCTTTAGATAATGTTCCCAAGAAGCCATCATTTTTACTGAGCCTCATGTTGTTTTCCTGGGAACTTCCTCAATGATATTGAGAACAAGGGAAGAAAAATTCAACAGATTGCAGAATGTCTCTCTAGGGGATGAAGAAATGTCCTTTGTTTAAAAAGAACTTTTCCTTTGCTTCTGAGCCCCTGTTTGGTCTTGGAGGAGAAACACATCCCCTGAGCAGTGCCTGAAGTCATGGAATACCCAAAGTCCAGCATTACAACAGCAAAAATTGCCAAGCTCAAGGTACAACATATTGATACCAGGTGTTTGATCTGAGAAATAAACTTGGCTGAGAGATTGGTTACAACTACTGTAAACAAAAGTATGGAAGCATCCCTGCACTGAGCTCAGGCAGAGGGACTTGTGAGGTCTTTGTTTCTCGTGCTTGAGGCAGGAGGTGGTAGGGAAGGAACAGTGTTTCTTGCCCCCAGGCATGGTTCTTTTCCATGCTTTGCCTACGACATGTCTTAAACCTTTCAAGAAGCCATCCCCAGAGTCCAGTGAAGGCTCTTCAGAGAGTACCAGCCCTCCTTGGTCAGAGATTGCAGATGTCATGCCCAGTAGTTGGACATCTAACAGACAAATTTGCCTTTCATTTCCACCAGAGCCAGTATTTTAGATTCAGTGTCTTTGGATTCAGTCTTTATAGATGCCTTTGAGCAGCGCTTCAGAAGGGAAGGTTTTGGCATTCTGGGGTTTTGTGCAGAGCTGTAAGGTGTCTCCACCAGCTGCTGCAAGAATGGTTGAGTTGCCTGCTTGTTCACATGAACACCTCTTACCTGGCAGCCCAAATCCCCATGCTCCTCTTCTGCCCAGCATCTCTCATCCTTGTTCATGTCCTGGGATGATGATTCCTCATTTCTGCCTGCACCAGCACTCAGGTGGCTGCTTCAGGAAGGTGCTGAGTTTCTTTCTCTTCCCTCACACCAGGCTTTCTGTGAAAATCCAAACTTCATTTAACAGGACCTGGAAAACAGGTTACAAGTGAAATTGGTGTTAGACATAATCCAAGCCTCCTCACAGCAGAAATTCTTCCTGGCTTCTTTGATGTGTCTCACCTAGGGGCCCTAAGGCATCTTTTAGCTCTGTATAGTCAAAATGTCAAGGTCATTACAGTTGTTTTCTTCTGTTGCTACACAGGCCATCTGGAGCTACTTAAACATTCCTATTGTTTTACTAGATAACTGTTGAACATATATTCTGTACAGCTTTAATTCTCAGTTGGTTTCGCCAGCTTTCTACAGACCACACAAGGTGTTATTAACTAGAGAATGGGTTGTGTTACTTTTCTGTGTTACAAGTTTATTAAGGATGACTGAGATGAGTCCCTTCTGGGACTGTACTTACCTTTTCCACAATAGTTGACACAGCACAAATTGTTTTAGGATTGAAAGAGATAAGTTGAAACTGCTGAGGGACTGGAGCATGACTGTAATTACATAAAGAAGAGCAATCCACATGTGAACAAACATTCAGGCTGTCAAGCTTCCCTTTCTAAAAATTTGGAATAAACTCATTTTGCATCTTGTGTATGACTCAAATGTTTACAGATCTCATGTTGTATACTAAGGATTTGAAGCAAAGCCTAAAGAAAACAACTACACAATACACAGTTTATTTTATAGATGGGACTGGCACTTGTTTTTATGAGAACATATGGTGAATATTTAGAGAACAAATCTATGCAATTCAATTTCATCTCCAATATGCATATTTTTCAGTGAGTGGCTTACAGGCAAACATGCAATAATACAAACAGGCAAAGTGGCAAACAGGATAATACCCCTTGTGGGATCCCCTACACCACTCCCAACTGATTCAAGACAACAAATTTAATGGGGGCTGCCAGTCATTTGTGGATTCTATAATTTGAATGCTTTCCCAGACATTAACCCCCATGGGTCTAAGCACTCTCCTCTTTCTGGTACACAGGGCAAAGCTCCTATGATAGCTAGATGCATTATTTTGGTATGATGGTAATTTATAGGTTTGATATTCTCAGCTCATGGAGCCTCTGTGACATCTTAATATTTTAAAAAATCCCTTATTTTACAGCAGGAAACTCAAAATGTATTGACTTTTAGCTAGTATTAACAAAAATTGAAGCATTTTTGTTTTTAACAGTATTTTCCCCTGTAAATCTGTCTAGTTCTTTTGAAACCACAGCGCTGTAACAGGATCAGTATGAGTGCGTGCCATGAAAACCCTTACCTAGAAAAGCTGGTTGCAAAACCAGGATTGCTATTTACCACTGTTTAAGAGGTTTAGGACAGATACTGCTCTTCAAAGCATTTTCTCAATTTTCCTTGATGGCAAGAATAGTTTGAACTACCTTTTTTTCCCCAATGGAAGTTAAAATTCATTACCCTACTTAGTATAAAAAGGGGAAAATTGTGTCCCTGACAGAATACCTTCCAACCCCAAGGCAGCGAATATTTATTGCCCAACCATAGAAAAACTGTTGCTGTCACAGTGTATTATCATGTATCCCTATCATTATCATTTTTACAGCTAGCTGTAGTAGAACATGGCTGACGTACTGCAAGGCTGTTCCACATGGAACAGTGTAGGAGGAGACAGGAACAAGAAGCCTTACAAGTCGGAATAGTTGATTCTGACTCTGAAATACCTCTCAGCAAAATCCAGCATTTTAAGTATGATGAAAATCAAGGGAAGAATTGTACCTCTGGGTACGTTTTGAAATGGAGTGGAAGAAAAGAGATCCTTGGGCAACCTCTGCTTTCTGTCTGTAAGGGGGCTCCTGCAGACATGGCTGGCAGTGCTCTGGTCTCTGTGCCTTCATTTTCCTATGCCCAGGGAGCACAGAAATGTCACCGAGCCAAAGTATCTGGGTTAGAGTTTCTGCCTGAGTCACTTTGGTGGTTCTCAGTGCAACTAGCAGAGTAATTTCTGCAAGGAATTTCATCCATGGGCTATTTTACATAGAAGTAAATGTCTTCAGAAGTTGCCAGGAGGATCAAGCCTTGCAATATATTTTTTGGCCAAAGTTTTAAAGTCAGTAAAAATGTCTGGCATGAGCCAGGGTCTTGGTCTGGATCTAAAACATTCGTGTTCTGGTAAAGAATGGAATGGAGCAACAACTGGAACTTTGGCTGTAAATAAGAAACTGCTTAGAATGAGAGTCATTGATCTTCTGTTAGAATGTGAGAGGTGGAATACACACCTGTGGAGGGATAGAGGATGGTCTCTGGGAGAAAGAACAGGTGCCAATGAAGGTATCTGCTAAGTTCTTAGCTTCATCAGCTATCTGCACAACCAGTGAAGGCAGGGTTAGTTCTCCATCACTGTAATCTCTGTGCTGCTCATCTTTATCAAGCAATGCCAGTTAAGCTACAGGCTTCAGATGCACCCACACATAGGATGGTTCAGTTCATTTTTTACCTGGGCACTTAGCAGAGCTTATGTAGCCTTTCTTCTTTTCAAATGTAATGTAAAATGGGGTATGACCCCTTTGATGAGTAGTTTTGAGACTGATGCCAGTCTCAAAGGCACTGTGAAATGCCATCCTTCAGGCCCGAGCAGCTTTGTGTCCTGCCCTTACACTGCTGCTCAGAAGGAGCAGGGTGTGGGTTCTGTTTCTGGGCTCTGGCACAGGGATCGATTTGCTGCAAAAGCCACAGAGCTGTAAATGCTGCCAGCTGGGGGCCCAGTGGGAGCCAATTTCTTTATACTCTGCTCACTGCCAGGGCCTGATCCCATATCCTCTTCCTTGCTAAATCCCTTGTGTGCTTTATGTACATGGGGAATGGAGAATCAGGGCCCAAGATCAAGGAAGAAAGGGAAGCTGAGTTTTGTGAAGAAATGACAGAATTACTGATCCTTCTAGAGCCCAAGCAGAGTAACTAGCCAAAGTTATTGAATCACACAAGGAGAGGAAAATGCAATCTATAGTATTCCATGTCTGCCTTGGTTTCTATCTATAGTTTGAATGTTAAAGACTTCAAGGAAGAATTATGAAGAAACATGAGGGTGAAATTTGAGAGGACTGCGGAAAATTCAATTATTAGTAAAATTATAAAATTATGTATTTTAAATACAAAAAAGGCAAAATTATATATAATGATGAACAATGCTCTAAACCCATGATCTTCCTGCCCTCCTCAAATTCTAGAATATAAGCTCCTCTTGCTGATGCTAAAGGAGACTAAGGTTGCAATGTCATAGCTGCTTGGCCATAAACATGCCAGGATTATTTAGAAAGCTTTGTCTTTTAAAATTAAAGTTGTGCCCTGACCTTATTGAGACTCTGTGAAGGAATCACTTGATGCTTTGATACTGCTCACAGCAAACTTTCCTCATTTCCGAGAACAGCACCGGATTTCCAAGAACTGTTTTGCCACATTTCCCTCTAGCGGAATCCAGTGCCCAGAGAGTCGATGCTGGAGTGGTTTCACAGTGCTCAGCAGACAACAGGCACTACATGAATCCTCCTTTTACATGCCAGGCCCTGATGTGCTGAGTAAGGACAGGGCTGGGAAGAAGGGGGCTCTGCAGGTACTGATGGCTCTTTCAGTAGCACAATAAAAGCCTGTCCCAGCTGCTTTGCTACACTGGTTCCCACCACAAAAGAATATAAGCAAAGCTTCTGGGCACAGACAAGCAGGCACAGATTAAAACCTGGTGCTATTCACAGAGCTAAAAGTGACATTAAACAAAGCCGACCTTTTTCTTTTGTTCCTTCTTTTTGCTTTAAACTCAGGTCTAGTCCCATTCTCAGTGCAGGAAGCACAAAGAAATGGTTCAAGGTGATACTAGATTTCATTTTCCCAATCTGCAGCACCATCCTTGCTGTACAAACAGCTCCACACAATGTTCTTCTCCTTGCCAAGTTGGCCTTTAGATGTGCTGAGTGGTGGCAGGATGCCAGCACCACCTTTGAGACTGATGTCACTGCCAGTCTGTGACATGCCTGCAAGCAACATATTTTGTGAGGATCCATGCTCCTCATTCACCACTGAGACCAGTTCTTATTTGTGTTTAAATCCCTCTATATGGCAGAGTGCCACCTGCAACTCCCAGGAAATCCTCAAAGATGCTGGCTTGAATGGAAAGGTATTTTCCATGATCATAGTTAAGGCACATGCATATTTCACACTCTGGGTGCTAGGAAAACAGCTAAAATGTGGTATTTATGATGCTGCTGTTCTGTGCTGTCCTTTTTGGGAAAAGCAGGAAACATAAACGGAGGCAGATCTGTGGGTACACCCACTCCAGCTGCCCTGCTTATCCTGCTTCACTCTTCCTTGTGTACCAACCATGCAGCACAGCAGCCTGGTGGGAGGCAGGTTCTCTCCTCTGCCTCGGGGGAGCTCAAGCAGCAGTGGAAAGCCCATGGCCAGGGTCATTGCAGCTGGAGCTACTCTCTTCATGGAGGGAGCCCAGCAGCACCCAGAGCTGCTCTCTGGACAGTTTTGCCTTGACTGGGATGGTGCAGCCCAGAGGAATCCAGTCCAGGTCTACAATGGCTGGAGGTGATGCCTGTGGCTGTAATAATTTGTCTGCTCTCACTGGTGAAGCGTAAGGCAGTATGAGATGTGGCTCAGTAACTTCCTTAAGGAAATTACCAACTAAAATATTTGGCAGTGCTAAGACACCAGCTCCGTAACACCAGAGAATGCTCTGCTCCTGCAGGCTCACCTTCTCTAGCCTGATGGCCCCTTCTTGCTCCATGGAAAATCCCACAGGATCTGGAAACTTTTATTAAACTTTGCCATTGATCCACTGGAAAGGCAGCCCGTGTATACTCAATGCAGCCTAGTAAGGAACAGGAACTGGTTGTTTTCCAAGCCCTACTGCACCTCCTTAAAGAAATTATTTAACATCTGAACCCCTCAGTTTCTCAGGTGGCAGAACAGCAACCATCACAGGAGAGCAAGCAAACTTCCGTGTGTTCCCAAGTAGCAAATGGCTGTGTAAGCATTGTCTGAGCTCATATAGAATCCGAGCAGGGAAGCCAGTAGCAAAATTCAGGTAGGTACATAGAAAATAGGCTGACAGTCAGACACAGTCCTGCTGGGTCCTTCACCTTGGCCCCTGGAATTTGGATGAGCAGTTGTAGTTTCTTATGTCTGCTGTCACTTATTTTCACTGTGATGCCGCCTGACCCCTCCTGCTCAGACTTGATGAGCTC
The DNA here is from genome assembly GCA_013397775.1 of Eulacestoma nigropectus. Classification (NCBI taxonomy): domain Eukaryota; kingdom Metazoa; phylum Chordata; class Aves; order Passeriformes; genus Eulacestoma; species Eulacestoma nigropectus. Next base: position 6,310,757 of record VZTE01005045.1, on the reverse strand, counting down.
TCTGGATTAGTAACATTTCCACTGCTGGGTTTTCCATCCAAGTTAAAAAAAATACAAATTCATCTTCACAGAGAGCACACACCTCTAGAAAAATGGGCAAGAGCATTCCTGTCTTCAGACATGGGACACAGCCAACTAAAGGGCATCCAGCCTGCATCATACAAATAACTGGAAGCTGATCATTTCTTGCATAGCACCGCTACTGCATTAATGTATTTCCTGAATGGCAATGGATATTCCCTGTTTAAAGTGGCCAAGTTACAAAAAACTCCTTGCAAATATGCTTCCCTCACTGCCAAAAACAGAGAGACAAAGAAATTCCTTTCTCCTGCCTCTACTTGCTCAAATTTAATTAGTACCACAATTTCTTCCTGTGCTAGGAAAAAGGCTTCTTCTTCACCAGGTCACTCCCACACAACAGACACAAATATAAAAACAAGTTTCCAGTAAAATGCTGTAATATAGAGAAAACTCCTCAAAACTGGTGAGAAATCCTGGTATATGGTAACTGGTCAAGCTCTTCGGGTCCACATTACCAGGATCAGTTGTATGTAACAACTACAGCTATAACTCATGTAAGACTCCAAATTTTCCTGTAACTGCTCAGTCACAGTGGTCACCAGGAGTGTCTGGTTGTTTACAGTGCTAAAGACAATGAACACCTTCCCACCACAGCTGTGGTGTGTCCAGGAGAAGGGTGAGATGTGTCTGGGCAGCTCCTTTTGAGGGCCCTCCTAAGCCCCGGCCTTTATGTTCTCGCAGAGCAAACCCCAGCACTCCCTGCCCGAGGTATGAGCCACGTTTGCTTTCATCTTGCCCTCTCTGACAAACTCACACGGATGTGTGTGTGCTTGTGTAATTAGGTATTTTTCAGTGTGTATGCATAATAAAAACAGTCTCCACTGCACACGGGTCTTTCCCAAGGGAGAGGACGAGCAAATACCTTATGAGACAGATGTTAGTCATGCTGCTTATTAAACCACGGCATGGCAGCATTCGAATACTGAAGTGGTAAGAGTGGCAGGACTGACTAGAAGAGGGAAAATTATTTTCAGGTGTCTGTTTCTAATAACCACATTTTCAGAGGGGGTGAGCACACAAAACCTCTTTGATTTCCTTTGGGACATAATGTTCCATTCCCATTTCTCATTTGGAAAACTGGGTTAACTGAGGGCAGCTCTAACTCAAGTGATACCTTCCCATGCAATGGAGTTGTTCCAATCAGGTGGCCCTCGAACTTTTCAAAACCTCCCAATGGACAGTAGTGCCTTCTTAATATTATTTTTAACTTGCTGCTTAAACCAATTGACAGAAAATCAGTCAATAACCTAAACTCTGGTTAACTTGGTTTAAGCTGAGATCCATGCCCATACCTTCTGCTTTCTAATTTGCAAAGCATTGGGAGGATTAATTACTGTTTCTTATGGCTTATGAATATACAGCTGAGGGCATAGGTGTTCCAGAGAAGGCTTTGCAAAACATCTGCTCTGTGAAAGCAATGCCTGCCTGTTCTAAAGAGCCATTGTGCCATAGCTCTGCAGAATTTGCCAGATGTTTTACATTTTTACAATCTGATGGCACGCTATAAACCATGTCTTTGGTGGGGAAGGATTTGCGTGCTGTTTGATGTATGTGCCAGCTTGTGGCCTGCTGCTTCCTAAAGCAAAGGCTTGTTTGCATAAAACATGCATTAAAAGGAGGTTGCTTATGTGGTAGCATGCTCAGATGCCTGCTGGAAAAAGGGAACTCACCGTGATGGAGGTCAAAAGCTGATGTATGCATCTTTTGATTGTGTCTGTATGCTTCATCTGATCACACTGATACAGAAAAGAACCCAAAATTTATCTAAGTAAATGATTTAGAAAGAAAAGGGCAACAACACTGGGCATGGCTTATATGCTATTCCCCACACATTTCTTCAGTCACCATCTTGCCTAGTCCCTCGTGATCACAGAAAAAAATGCTAGACTTTAATCACAAAGACTTCCTAAGTAGATTAAATGCCAATTTTCACTGTCCATTTAACTTATCTTTAAAGCCCTGTATTGTATTTCTTCTCTTAATCTGAGCTGAGTTTTTACACACAAATACTGTTTAAAAACAGCAGAGCAAATACTATGTGGTGACTCTATTTCCTAAGACCAGGTTTGCAGCAGTCTGTGGTTAAAAGTTGTGTGATGCTGATATGGGATAAAAGACAATACAAAGAGGGCTGGGAAAGTTGATTTGGTCTAAAGAACATCTCCTCCACCCTGTTGTGGAAAAGGCCACTTTATAGACCATGCAAAGTGTCTGTCATTAGGGGTCTGGTGTTACCTCTGTATACATACATATGCATTGCTAGATATAAAAAGATAAAAGAGGTTTTCTGTTTTAAAGACAGAGCGAGAGAGAGACAGATGGACAGACAGATCGATGCTTCTTTGTCCATCTTCCTTTAGGAGATTGTTTTCAATATATACATTTAATTGTGTTATCTTCTGTGACTACATCAGCTGTTTATAAATGGTTGGTCTTTAGCTGATGTACATTTAGAAAGATTTCATACCCAATGTACTGCTTAATGTGTTTTATTTCTGCATAGTATCTGTGGAGGTTCTGCCTTTAGGCAGCTGGCAATGAACCTTCTGCATGTAATACATTATTTTCTGTTTAAATGATTGTTTCTAGGCTGTAATTACTGTGTCTGCACTGCAATATGCACCAAGCCTAATCAGTTCATCTGTCAGCGTTGTCTGGTACCCTGACAAGAGGCTAAAACCATTGCAGGCCTGACCTAATAGATGTCAAGGTTTAAAAATGTCCTACTGCTTCTTCAGATTGGTTTTTCTGCTGCAAGATCAATGGAGAAAACTGTGTGTGGATTTTTAAACTAGATTTTACTGAGTGACCTGACTCCCACAGAAACAAGCATTTCCACATATCCAAAGCTTTCTGGTATGTAGGTCACAGCCAATTTAGTTAACTTGCTAAGTAGCTCAAATGATAATTTAATTTTGGTGTAGGGTGGTGTGTTTTGTTTTTTTCCATTCAGGTCAGGAGTGGCCTCAGGTAACAGTGGTCTAGTTCCTCACTCCATTCCCCATCCTGGCTCCATTTGAGTTTCAGAGTTGCTTCTGCCTAACCTGTAGAACCAGCACCTGAAGAATATTCTGTGCTTGCACTGGGATGATTTCAGGGAAACTAACTCCTGTCAAAGAAACCAGAAACCCTGGTAGTGGCACTGGCTAAATAAACCAGTTCTGGTTCTGGGAGCTGGGAGGGGCTAAGTGGTGCTTGTGAGACAGGGTCCACAGTGAGTGGAGGTTCTGCCAGTTCTTCACCAAGGATTGATGCTGGTCAGGGGGCCTGCTGGTCACCTAAACCAGACATGCTGACCAAGAGTTCAGGCAGATTCTTCTAAGTAGGGAAATTCTAAGTGGCGTTTCTTCTAAACTGTTTAGCTGTGTGCTAGGAAGATGCACTAATTATTTGCCGAGTAAAAGTAACCCACATACCTGAGGAGGTGTTATCCCATAGTGCTGCAGTTTCTGAATAATTTTGCTTCTGTTCTTGATGTGAAAAAGATTGCATAACTCAGGGAATAGTGTCCCCACCATGTCTCCTCCACTGTGTGCCACTCTGTTCTTCAGGACTCATGGCTTGGCAAGTCAGTCTGTCCTGCTGAAGACTCCGGGCCGTTTTGGGAAAAGCACAACACAGTGCAGCTCATCAGCTCGAGTTTCCCCATCACTCAAACATGGACTGTTTCGGAGAGACACTGTCAGTGTTATAGACAGGCAAGGTCTGTCCCTTCGTGTGTCCTCCCATGAAAGTGACACCACTCAAGGTTTGCTACAGCCAAGGCACAGGTCCGGGGCTGGTCCGCAGGAAATCAGAATGAGACTCATTGTTTACCAAACACAGTTCAGGATGTTGGTTTCCAGGGGGTCTGTCTTTTCCAACTTCTTATTGCTGTTTTCCTTCCACCTATTTCATTGTCTTATTAATTTATTTTAAAAAAATAATTCTTTTGTTTAATATGGGTACACATCAGAACATACTTGTAATACATATAAGATGCCTGTGCAACGTATTTAACTTACATTTTTATGTGTGCGTAGTGAAGCAGTGATGGTGTCAGAAGCACCACAGACTGAGGGGAACACAGATAATTTTTGAAGCCAGGGCTTTGTTTTTTGTTTGAGATGTGATTTCCATGACAAACCACAGTGACACTGTAGTAAGAAAACTCCCTCTCAAAAGTCTTTGGTTTTGTCATGGAAATAGCTGTGACAAAATCATGGCCTTTATTGTTCTTCCACTCATTCATATATGCAAAGTGGATTTTTTTTTCAGTCCTGCCAATGCAGTGTGCAGAAAATCCAATGAGGAACAACACAATACATGTCTTCTCTCAGACAACGTCAGGAATTGAGGCTGTATTTTAAAGACAAAAACTCTGAAGCTGTAGTCAGAGATTTGTGATAAAAGTTCCCCAAATGTCTTTAGTTACTCGAGTCTCCTCCCTGAGTAGAAAATCAATGGGATTTATGTTCTAAATTGCTAAGCACTTAACATTGCAATTCTTAATAGCTAAAATCTATGGACTGCTCCTCTCCTATGTAAAAGTGGGAACTTTTTCAACACCCCAGAATGATGCCCTATTCCATTATGGCAGGGCTTAATATTTTTGAGCCAGGTTGGTTCCAACCTACTCAGTGAGAAAGAGATGCCTGCTGAGCAAAGCCTGTGGGATGAGCCTTTCCATTTGCACTCAGCTCTCTCCTCTGCGGACTAATCCAGAGGGATCACAGTGAGAGAGAGGAGCAGGAGGAGGATTAGGAGAGTACCTGAGTCCATGGCGTTTTTGTGTGTAAACATATTCTAAAGTCTTACTGTAGAAATTAAAAAATCCAATCAGAGTATATAAAAAAAACACCCCAAACCCCAAACAACCAACCTAGGGATTTAAAAGGACAAAACAAAATTTGCTATTTGCTATTGCTGGCATTTAATAAGATTCACATTTCATAGCCTAACAGCACTCTTCCTTTTTAGTGCAGTATCTGCTTACATTGCTCAGCCAGGCTTGTTGCCATCAAGAGACACGTAAAACTCAATATCCAAACCACCTTCTTCCTTCTCCTCATTCAGATATCCATCTACTTGCAGCTGCCAAGTACACTGATTTTTTCTTTTTCTATGACCTTCTCTCCTCAGATCTCAGTCCACCACCCTGGGCTCTCCTGCTCTGTCCCCAGATAGGGAACATTCTGCCACCCACCCCTTGACCTCCTGCAGCTCTAACCTGCAAGTGATGGCTGTCAAACCAGGGACTTGTGAGGAGCTACTTTGGGCCTGTGCAGCCCCAGCCCCAGCTTTGCCTCCAAACAGTTGCTCCATACAGAGCATCACCTTTCTTCAGGCCAGCTTTGGGATGAGAGTCTGCACTGACTTTGCTGAGCAGCCCATCGATCCCTCCCTCATTGGTAAAATCCTGCCCAAATCACCAAGTGCTCTCAGTATTTCTCATGTACTTTTTTTCAGAGGATGACAAGACTGGTCTCCAGAAAGTGTAGACCAAAAAAAGATTGAATAATGAGAGAAGTCCTAAATCTGCTCTGATAGGGAATAAAAAGTGGTTTTCAGCAACAGATGTTAGTCTTTTATTCTAGACATCTATAGCAAAGCAATAACATATCTCACCCAAACCTGAAGGCAGAATGTCTCTTACTCCTGCATGATGATTAAGAGGATGATAACAGGGAAGGCAAGCAGACTTTGCTCAAAGCTATTAAGCCTCTCTGCAAAGTAGGCTGGGCTGTTTGGAGACTGAAAACATTAGCTGTCATTTTGTATGCAAATTATACATACTCAGCAGCTTAATAATACTCCAGCAGGTTGCAATGATTTACATAAAAGGAACTCAAAACTGGGGAACAGGGAGTCAACAAGAAATGGGATACCTCCGAAAAGACCATGGAGGAGCTTGGTGGTTCAGATACCCAGGAATGGAAGGGATCAGGAGAAAATGCATGCCTTGGGGTACTGTATGGTCATGGAGATTTCCTTTGTGCAGAGGAGGATGTGAAGGGCAGAGGGTAATGGGGAAGGATGGTCCAAGCCTGGTTGTTTTCCAGGCACTGAGGCACAACACAGGTGTGGTGTTGACACGTTGTCCTATTTTGGGTATTTCCTTGTGAGCTTGGGTCGGCAAGTTAAGAGGCCACGCATCATTACCACCGGTATATATCCATGTCTCCCTGGAGTGTAAAGGGGAGGGCAGCATGCCCTGGGCAGATGACAATGGAGAGGCAGGAAGTAAAGTGGGAGAAAAGGGTGGCTTTTCCTCCTCATGGTGCCCACATGGACACATCAGTGTTCTGACAGGAGGGATACCCCATCACCCTGGGATGTTACAGCCACCTCAAAAGCTGTCTGGACTGGGAGGGATGCCACAGGTCACAGTCCTGCTCCTGATCCCCTCTGTATTGCAGGAGCAGGCGATATCCCAAGGCCATCGTCTCTGGCACCACAGACCTGTGGGTGAAATCCAGCTATTTCAGCCTTACCAAACAAAGCTGTGACAGATGTATGCACATCCCCTTACATTCACTTGTGTGATAATCTGTGAACCTTCTCCTGCCCTGATTATTCATGAAGCAATAATTCGGATACCCCAGGGACACTGAGCTGCAGACTTTTTAGAAAGGCTTTTCGTTTCCTCTCAGAAGATTTTCAAAGGATTTCAGATGGACTAGAGACTTGTCATTTGTTTTAAGATTTATGTAAGTAATTATGGAGCATGATGGAATAATGTGAGGATGGGTAGGAATGTCCCAAACCCACCAGCAGCTATATTGGAAAAGCCCTGTTGTTTCCAAAGAGCCAGTAGAAACATGAGATATTTCTCCATGTCACTGTATTCACTAATTAGACTAGAAAGAAGATTATGTTTAATTAATGTCATTCTTTTTAAGATTGCCCACAGAATATCTATTTGTGCTTAACCTTCTCCTTCTTGCTATTGCTTGCTCTCTCACTTTTGTTTCAGTGATCCCTGGTGTTTCAGAAGCACTTTACTTGTCAAGCCACAGGCAACTGCTTATCCTCACAGATCTTCAGGATGGCCAGAAGCTATTTCTGCAAAGTGGAGTATCCTTGACTTGAAAGGCAAATACCATCTCCTGGTACTGAAGTAACAGATTAGTACCCTGAATTTGAAAGTGCATCATTAAAAAAAAAATTACAGCTGTCACAAGAAACAGAACATCATTTTTACTTCCCGGTTGTCAACATTGCTCGTTCATTTGCAACTTTAAATTACTTCATCAAGGAGAAATAGCTTTAGGGAAGCAGCAACCTCCCCCTTTATCCTTGCAAATCTACTACTGGTAATTTTCGAAAACAAACAAGGATTTTTAAGTTATGGCTTAGTCTTCTCCAATAACCATTGTGCCTCTTGTCACCTTCAAAACACTTCTTGCACATGCTCCTCCTTCCACTCCCAAACTGAAATTAGTGCAACAATTCAGCAATGTGTTGCAGGAGGAAGATTTTCAAGCAAGCAGGGTGGCCACCATGGACAAATTTAGGCATTCAGACTCGGGGATTATCCTTAACTCCCAAAAAAGGCTAGCAGTGAGGCTTTGAGACACCTGGGAAGGCAACTATCACTAACATGACTGTTGCTGCTCAGGACTGGCATTGGACACCCCTTGTTCTGGCTGTGGCACCAGAGAGCCAATAGTGAACAGTACTATTCAGGCACTGCCTATCTTGGTGAGTGGCCATTTTTGTAATGATGACCCACAAGTGGACACTTTTGACCCAGGGTCAATAGCCACAGCCCTACCTGATATGGGAGATATCAGACCTCAATTGGCTGCTATTTGGGAGATAGGGAGTTTGTTCTTATCCAACAGCTGAATTAAACTTCCTAGAAAGCCGTCTGTGACACAGCAGGATGGGATGTGAAGGGCTTATTTCTTGACAGAGCTAACCAGGAAGGCTTCTAGGGAGCCCAGATGGTGCTATTCAACCACTGAGCCTCAGAAAACCTCAGCAAAGGAAACAGAACAGGAATGAGCCAGTTCAGCAATGGGATAACTAGTCAGAGCAGTTCTGGGGCTCCAGAGAAAGCATGTGGCCAAACAGATGGTCTCAGGCAAAGTAGCTTGAGAGGTTTCCACCTCTCAGAAGTGTGAATTCTTGGCTGCATTTGCTTCTCATTGTTAGCCTGCATTTTTACAAAAGCTCTGGTTTTACTGGTCTCTGTGTGTAATGCAGATGGTACATAAGCTCGGATTAATACTGGACAGGTCATATTTCTGGTGCTCTATTTAGCTGGCTGGTTTTCACTCCCATGAGTGAGAATACAACAAACCATAGCGTCTCAGAGAAACTGAGAAGATGCGTCCTACTATCTGTGGGAGTAGATGTTTTGTGGAGCTCAGGGAGGGAATTTAGAAACCTTCCCACGGTCTGGTCCAGTGCTCACACGAGTCCGTGGACCACAGCACAATATTTAGTTTTGCCGTGATTTATGACATATAAGGAAGCTTTTCTCTTCCCTTATTAATAAAGGAGGAGTTCAGGGGCTTTTATTTCCCCCAGCTAAATGAACCCGGGAAGTACCATCGTAAAAAAAACATTATGAAGCACTCGAGCAGCTTGTAAATACTGAGGGTTTTATTTCCACTTCACATGGTCTCCAACAGACTCTTAAACAAGACCAGTTACAACTTAGTATGCCCAGAGATTTCCACGGTTTTTCCAAAACCAAGGAAGTTCTCAGTAAACGCTGTACATAGCCAGTTGAACTGCTAACAATAATTTAAAAACTTTTTTGTATAGTCAATGCAAGAATACCAACAATAAAAGTACAGTACAGGTAAATTCACAACAATATTACAGTGAAACAGGTTGACTCACATTTATGTGATGGTACAGTAGCAGTATGTACATGCACTAAAGTGCGAGGACCCAGAGGCATGCAAGTCAAGTATTGTAGGTGTATTTTACAGCTAACTCTGTAAGACTTTCTGAGGCATTCTTTTCTTTTTTTTTTTTACACATTTACTTGTGTTTACCTGTATTCCCCTCCATCTCAATTAATTACAAGCCTAGTGAACGAGCTTAATGGCTTTCTTCACTACTTAAAATGTATCGCTTCAGACAGTTGAAGCATCTTTAAGAACCTTACCTTTAAAAACCGATAACACTGACATTAAAATAGATTAAAATTAACTTAAGACCCTAGTTTTACATGAAATTAAAAAAAAAAACAAACCCCAAAATATCCAAAACCAAAACTGAAAACGTAACAGTGCAAATATAACCAAAAGGCAGTCAGTATTTGGAGAGAGCGCGAGCACGTATTCAAATTTCCTTAAAACTTAATTTACATTTTATTTTAAATCTTACTTTATATCATATTAACCCCTTTTTTTTGTTTTTGTTAATATACTGTATGTAGAAAAGATGGAGACAAAAATAGTTTTCTCAGCTATGAAAAAAATTAAGTTATTACAGGCACATTAACTGTTTCATTCTAGAAACACCTCTGTTTCCCAGGTCGGACATTCAGCAGCTGTGTCTGAGCACATTCTTTGACCTCTCCAAGCGGACCTCCCTCCTTCGTGGCAGAGACGGCTGGCGGGCGACCTGGCGGAGGCGATTGGTGGCCCGCCCTGTTCCCGTGTGGTCAGGCCGGCTCGCCTCCCTGGCTGGGGGTCTCTGCCAGCAGCTCCTTGCTTCCGCACTCCTCTGAGGAAGTCAGGTCTCCGGTGGACTGCGACTGTGAGGCAGTAGGGGAATGTGAGGCCCATCGTGACGGTGGGCGCCGGTTCGCTGGTCTCTCTGGCCGGGAGAAGCAGGGTTGGAGGGATGGGGCTAGTGCAGAACAAGGCAGTTCCTTGGCAGCCAAGAGAGCAAAACAGCGGTTAGTGACTTGCATTAGAGACCGTCGGGATGCGCGAAGAACTAAGAAACAAAACCGTCAAACTAAAGCTAAGCGTGTGTCGTGGCGCGGGACAAAAGCAAGCGGCGAACATCTGGCTGCGTGTGAGCTCCAGGTATCTGCATGTGTGTCCATGATTTATGGAACAGGTAAGGAAACAGTGAAAGAAAGAGGGATGAGTTGGAGTAGCTGACAAGCTTCCATTTGCTATTTCTCCTTGTGCTAGAAAGAGAAGAGCTGAAAAAGTACATTTGCATAATAATTCAGGAAAATCCTCTATTCAACACGTTACTCTAAGTGCTGACCTAGCATAAAAAGGCCAGGTTTGGCATTTGCAAGAGGGGTGAAAAATCAACCACTGTCTCCTTTTTTCCTACTTCAGAATTCAGACTGACATGCAGGAGACTTCTTAGCACAGTATAATGACTACAGGGGTAGTTATGATCTCCAGCTGGGTTAAAGATGAGGCTTACTTGCAGATTTCATTTGCTGGAACACCACTTCTAACTGCCAGCTGCTGAAGCCTGAATTACAGGATTCAGAGGTACTGTATGTTAAAGGCAACATTCACAGAAATGAAAGAAATTGGAAATTTTATTCCTTGACCAAGTTTCCACTGTTCTGGCTTAGCTTGCCTTTGCAATTAGAAACAATCTGCCGTTGTGATTTTTCACCCTGGCACTAAGTTGGTAATGCCTCTAATATTCACAGACTTTGCTTGAAGTACAGCTGGGCTTCCTGCCTCACTCTGCTCCCTGCATCAGGATGAGTGACTGTGGAAGCAAGTGTGTCTCATAGGGCCAGAGCCAAACTTCTGAATTTCACTGCATACTTTGCAATTTATAAAAGCAAATCAGAGCAGTTTGCCAGCCTCTAGCAATGTGTACACTAAGCAGCAGTCACTGGAAAGTACAGGGGGGTTCAATAAAAACCAAAGTCAGAATGCAAACTGGTGATAAATGAAGAAAGAGACCAAAAACTATACACTGCAAAGGAAAAGCTCTGGCATGGTAAGGCGCAGGGATACCAAGGCAGCAGGGAGGCAAGGATTCATCACACTGTTTCAGATGGAGAAGGAGAATAGTGACTAAGGATGGGGAATATTGGAGTAGGTAACATGATATGATTGACAGTGAACAAACAAAGTGACACGACATTGAACTTCTCAATTGCGGTGGAAGACCAAACATGAATGTCATAGGACAGAAAGACCAATTTTGAAGACACAGAGCTGAGGTATGAGAAACAGAGCTGGTGAGACCTGTTTTGGAGAGAGTGCATTGTTGGACTTGGGGAAGCCTCAGTGAAGGGTCAACCTTGGTGCCTTTGGGCAACGTGCAGCCAATGGGGTGATCTACAGCTGCACACCAGTGCTTGAGACAGAGCTGTGACCAGCTGCCCTCGGCACTCGCAGAGCACCTCAGCCTGCACCTCCTCCTCCCTGCGTCCTCACCTCCCACCCCATCTCTGTGCCATAAACTTCACAACCCTTGGTAAAACAGCAATATGGCTGAAATATAAATTGGTGCTAACAAAAAGATTGACTGTGTGTCCTCACATCACCTTATCCCATTGTGCCCAGGGCAACATATGGTCTGTGAAAGCTTCCACTAGACTCAGATTTGTTAAGAGAAATCCATCTGCACAGCAACAGTCACGGGCAGCACAACATGGTGAATTGAGGCTATGAGATTTGAGGGTTTTGTCTTAGCCTCTTTCAAAAAGGAGGCTTAAAATGATATCTTTATAGTGCTGCTTGCTCCTGGCTGCTTTATCCTAGTTTCAGAGCAGTAAATCAGAGTTAGCACTGTGATAACAAAATTTATTTCCACTGCTGCCTCCCAGTTCAAAAGCCTCTCTCTAGCATGCTGGCAGATGTTGGTCAGCTTTTAACCAAACCGCAGGGTTAAGCTCATCTTATCTGTAATGTACACATGCCCAGCACCACACAAGGCTGTGCTGGTGATGGAAGTTGCTCCAGGGCAAAAAGTGACTGGCAGCGTAATCTTATAAAGTGCTGGCTGCTGAGTCAGTCACCGCCACCTGCAGCGTGGAAATCCAGCCATGACAAGGAAACTCTGCAGAACGGTTTGTGAAAACCCCTCCTCCCTTACTACATGTACCTGTCATAGATAGAAATGTTGGGGTTTTTTAAAATAAATAACCTATGGGCAATTTAGTTTGGTAGTTGCTCAGGGGTGTGGGTGGACAGGCAGCACTTCTTAGCCTGAACACTGAAAATGGGAAAGATTATTTCAGCTTCAGTTTCTAGCTATTTCCTAAAACAGGCTGTCAGCCACCATGGCTATGCCTATATTAATTAATAAAGAAAACTGTTTTCTCTTTTCTCTGAGGCAGAAGGGATGGTCGCAGCTTATGTCTCCACAGTGTCTTCCCTCTACCGTGATAGCAGCAGCCACTGGACAAAACTGGGCGCAGAACTGCTTAATGAGCAAAGGTGACTTCAGCCTTTAGCCACAGGCTGGTGCTGAAGCCCCCTTCCCAGCCCTCTCCACCTGCTGCCGTAGCCAGAGCTGGAGGGAAGGCATTCTGGGGCAGCCAGAAGCCCTACGCAGTGCCGTGCATTTGTCAAAAAATAAAAAAAAAAAAAAAAAAAGAAAAATAAAAGAAAAAACTGTTTGTCATAAATCTGAGTCCCTCCCACACATTTTTGCATACCTTTATGTCGGTCTTAAATTTTGCCAATTTTTAAAAGCTTAGCAAAAAACCCCAACAGCACAAATTTTGACTCAAGTGTGACCTCTTCACAGCCTGTGCTGCCACAGGACACAGCAGATGAGCTCCTATCCTGAGCTCTTCCTGACTGTCACATACAAAGGACCCCATAGGGATGTCGGGTGCGTGCCGATACCTCTGGAGTTGTGGCTATTTATTTCCCTCTGTTAACCCACATGTTCAAGAATGACCATTTTCGGAAAGCTCTGGAAACAAGGTAGAAAGGACTTACAGCAGTGAGGCAGGCAGGGTTAGAGTCCCCAGGGGGCAGTTAATAAGACAGTTTGGTTCTGGACAGAACAGACAGAAAAGAAAAAGAAAGCAAGTAGGTTGGAAAGAACTGTTTTAATTGATTATTTTTTTTAAAGTGAAGATTTCATGTCAGCAAGGAAGAAGTCTCCAGATGTTACTACTCATTCAGATCATGTTACCGGTGTTATCACAGGGAAACTAATAATCAAAAATAAAAGATAAGCCACTAGCAGAAAAAGATTTAGAAAGGAAGGAAGCAAACAAACCAACCTTTTACAATCCTAGCACAGTTTCAGAAGTGGACATAGCAATAAACAAATCAAACATTTCTACTCAGCAGAGAAAAATATCTGTTATCCTTTGCCAACCTTGATTAAGGCTAGGGAAAAACCACATTACCATGAGAGGAATAATTTTTCCCTTTGTTTGATTTCAAGGGAGAGTTTCTGCTTAGGAAATCTTTAACAAGCAAGAAAATGACTGTTATTTTGTGTTGCTCACACTTACGTTGCTCAGGTTTCATGACAACCCTTTGCCTCACCTTTCTCCCTTGTTTCTCTTCAACAGTGATGCTGGATGGGAGACTCGAGCTTAACCAAAAGCCCTTTAGTTCTGACAACACCTTCCCTGATTTTCAACATTCCCCCACCTGTGGTGAATGGTTCAGAGGCAAGCCTGTGGCAATTGCTCTGTCCTGGCAAGCAGAGGATGCAGCACCTGCCCTCTCATCTGTGGGTCTGTGTGGATGGTCCTTTCACAGCGCTGTCTCCAGAAATGAGTCTGACTCCCAGTCCAGGACTGTTGTGTAACCTCCACAATCTACACCCTTGCTAGTCATAAAAGCAAAATGTTCATAAAGCTCTTACGTTGTTGGTTAGGTAATGCTAATCTGCATTTTTAATAGTAAAATGTATAAATCCTATGATATGCAAATAAGATAGGAGTTTAGTGAATTAGCAGGATAAGACACTAGTAGGCCACACTATGTGGATATGAATTTGCTTGTAAGCAGTTCTGGGCAGGTTAGAAACTACAAAGTTATTGCTACTCTGTATGCATATACCCTCACATGCACACCCACATGCACATAAATAGATAAATACATATATGGACTAGGTTTCTTTTTTGCAGCAGGAATATAAAAGGAAATTATGTAACTAAACAACTCAGAAGCTCAAATTAAGGAAAAGTCACCAACAGGTGCTGCATGCAAGTTTAAAAGTCATTAATATGCCATGGCTGCAGAAACCAGAAGGCGTTTGGTGGTAAGAAGGGCACTTGGCCAGAAACCAACAGGTTAGAGGGAAGCAGAGCAGGGATCTACAGGGGGGTGAAAGTGTTGTATTAGCGCTGCCCCAAGCACAAACCTGCCTCCTTCAAGACCGTAATTCCCTGAACAGCTGTGTCTGGCTTTGTACAAAATGTGCTAAGTGGAATTTGTACAAAGTGTAATTTGTGTGGTCAGGGTAATCCACAAATAACCCAAGGCACCTGCAGAGTCTAAACTTATTTGTGGGTGGCTTTTTTCAGCAGTGAACCCACGCTTCCCGTGAGTACATCTTCCAGAGCACCACCTCACTTAGGAAAAGCTAAGCTCATTATGTGAATGCCCACCAGTTTCCTTTTCAATCCTCATTCCTGAGAAATGCCAGGAGCAGCCAAAGAACAGAATCTGTGCATCTAGACTGCAGTCCTAACAGCCATGTAGGAGTTGCAAGGAGAAACAAGTCTTAGCTCTAAGGCTCAGAACTCAAAAAATTAGGCAAAATATACTGAGAATTCACAAAAATGAGCAATTTTCTGCCAGTTTGATGGTCAATGAGTTCTTGCTAAATAGCATTGACCCAAATTCTCTGTGCATCAAACTCAGGTACTGTCGCTAGTTTGTGTTTTGCCAACAGCAATTTGTGATGATGCAGGATGACATCCATCTACTTATATTCTAAATCTACTGAGGCAGTTAAAAGATACAGGAGGAAATCAAGAGTTTCCAGGGATGCCTTGAAGGCAAAGCTGAACTGAACTTATAAGAATACAACACACTTCCTAATAAAGACCAGTGGTGTATTCCCAGGATTTCAAACTAAGGACAAAATACAGAGAAAGCTGGAAAAAATCAAAGAAATGAGGCTGCTTCCCACTTTTATTCACTCTGAAGTGTGCGCACAAAGACCACTTTCACTCACTAGTAGTTATAATGTGCATGTGGTTTCTTTTTTTTTTTTTTAATGTAAAAGCTTCCCTGCTTATATCTGTTTAAACTGCACATAGGGAATATATCCTTAGGTTTGGATTGTCTGTTAGGCAAAAAAGAGCAGGTCCTCTGAGCACTACCTACAAAAGAGGAACTGACTGTACATTGAGAACCACCCACTAGGGCAAGGCAAAATGCAGAACAAATGCTTCAGCACTCAGGTGCCCAGAAATACTTCGCACCAAATGTTGAGCTAGAAAATGGGGTTTGAACCTTCCCTTTTGAGGTATCTGAGGCAGGAGTAGTAGGAGTCTGCCTAGTGAAGGCAAGGTGGATGCACAGGGTGTGCAGGGGTCAAGAAGCTACTTCCCTGGAGCCGGGGCTCACCACAACACCAGGATGCTAAAGGGGCAGCACAGGGCAGAGAGGGTGAGGAGCACCTGCCCCGGCCCTGGGGACTGTCTCCAACCAGCAGTACACACCTCTTTTCATGGCTGTACCAGAAAGGCAACTTATGCACATATGAGCTGGGCATAATTCAGCTTTGCTAGGCTTCTTCAGAGTAACACTCTGAAGTGCTCTCAAAGGTTCAACAGAAACAGGAGGTTTAAATACTGGTAACTGAAAGCTTTCATCCATCATTACACCTTCTTTCTTTGTTGATTGCTCTTGCACCTGAGAGTGACCCCAAGCATCTGGGCACACTTGCTGAGACAGATGATGACTGTTACACTGTTGATGACAAAATATCATCAAGCAGTTCTTAAAGACTAAATAGGTATGTGTTTTGATTAGTTGATTATATGTGTATTTTTTGCTTTTTGTTATTTTTGTGAAGCAGCAGCAGTCAGTACCAAACATCATGCCATTCAACCACATTCACAGACCTGAGCCAAACTTAATCAGATACATTCAGAAAAGATATGCTGAAGGCCCTGAAGTTTTGCTTCAGGGTATTGTAGAGACTATTCTTCACACAAACTTGTTAAGAGCCATTCTTGTGTAGGAGAAAGAATCTCCCTTTCTATCCAGCATAAAAATTTACTCAAACCTAGAGCCCTTAGAGCTTCTGTAACATGTGGTGTGTCTTGTGACAGAAAACCCTTATCCCAGTCATTCAGGAAAGAACCATTTTTATGCCGTAAGTGATAAAACTCTTCTGATGCTTTCAAGCCAAATAAGCTGCCAAGATAGAAACTCAATTGCTTCATGCATTCTTCAGTGACTAATCCAATAGTTTCATGACTGGAAATCGCTGGTGGTACCAGGACAGGACTAGGATATTCACTGTAAATACTCACTAGGACTGCAAGAGATCTCATAATGCATTTGTTCAAAGAAGAGTGCATTTAGCTATAGGAGGAAAAACAAGCAAATTCATTACCTCTATGGACCCTGGATCTACTTTGACAATTTCTCCTGTGCTGCTGTCATTGCTAAGATTTGGTGGACTGTGTGAAGGTAGCCTTCTCTCTTCCTTTAAGGCATGCTCCAAAAGTTTCTTATTCAAGATCCTGGCAGCATTTTCTGCAAGTGTGTACCCTGGAGGAGCAGATAAGTCCTGCCTAATACTTGTCACCTCAGTTCCTTCTTCCTTTTGTGTCTCTGTCCCCAACCGGAGAGGACTGGGCGATCTGCCACGGGCATTTGTACATGGCTCCTGCAACGTGCCCAGTTCTGGTCTGGGTTCTGCTGACCTGGACCGGCTGCCAGATCTGGGGCATTTTTGGAAGGTCTCATGAAAGATGGGGCTATGGTCAATGATGTTAAACAAACTGGAGAGGCCATCGTTGATAGTGGTGTGGACAGGACTCTCCCGTGTGGTAGTTGATCGAGCCCAAGCGGACTCACTGAATCCTTTCTGAGGTGTGCCAGGCAAAGTCCGGTTGTTCGGCTGGTCTGATTTGGGAAGGACTTTTCTTTGCAGCTTTGGAGAGCCATATTTGGGGGAGCAGCATGTGCGTTCAAACTTAGCCTGGACCTTTTCAATGACGGGGGTCACTTGCCTGCTTCTTAGGCTTCTGGATGGTGAAGAGACAGGCGTGGACCCCCCCTTTGGTGTCAGACACTTGTGTGGACTGCTGGTGATACTGCGCAGGGTTTCCGTCTGCAAGCCGACGCTGATGGTCTGGGTGGTCTGTGTCCCCGTCATTCTCATGCCGTTGGTTTGGCACGCGGTGTCCTTAAACTGAGGCTCTGTGGAATTGGAGCGTCTTGCGTTCCGGACAGAGAAAGCTACCTCCTTCATGTCGTCACTCATGTTCTTGGACATCTCCAAGCTGTGCAAGGGTGAGGCAAAACCCACAGTAGTGCAAATAGGACGTTCAATGGGATGAAGACCATTCTCCAGAAAATCTTTATGATGTTTGGTCAAGTCACAAGACCACCTTCCAAACATATCCGAGGAAGCACCTTTTGTCTCAGCGACATTCCCCATAGCTTTGGTCACAGAAAACAGGAAGTCCGGCTCAGCCTGGTTTTTCCCTTCACTGCCAGCTGTCACCGAGTTATCGAACCTACGGACAACTGGTGGGCTGTGAAATACCCGAACTCCCATTTTGTCCGTTACACCGTGACTCCTCGCTGGCTGCTTCTGGCAGTGCTCCGGGCTGGTCATGGTGTTGGTTGTCATAGTGACACTGGTGGTGAGGTACCATGAGGATGCCTGGAATGGATCTGAAGCAGGATCATTCCCAACTTTTCCAATTTCTGTCCTTTCTGCCCAGCCCTCTGCAGGCTTCTCAGTTGCCCCACCGTGGTTTTTAGTGTTACTGTAATCCCAGTTTTTGTTGAACTCCTCAATGTATTTCAGATCATCAGGAGACAAGGGAGGGGTTATATCATCTTTGCTGCCAGATGAAGGCAAATTTTTTTCTGGTAGAAATGGAGAAATATCCATCAGGCGCTGAAATTCTGACATGGAAGAAACGGACATTGCCCTGGAGAGAGGAACACAAGAGAGTCACTCATGCACCTGGAAATTGTCACAGAGTAACTTATTTTCAGCAGCAAACTCTGAAAACCCAACTTTCACTATCTGCTTACATATAAAAACACTTCAATCATTGAACTATAGACTGCCCTGAGTTGGAAGGGACCCACAAGGATCACCCAAGTCCAAGTCTTGGCCCTGCACAGGATACCCCGAAAGTCACACCATATGCCTGAGAGCATTGTCCAAACACTTCCTGAACTCTGGCAGGCTTGATACCATGATCACTTCCCTGGGGAGCCTGTTCCAGTGCCCAACCACCCTCTGTGTGAAAAACCTTTTCCTAGTTTTCCTTCCTTTAGCCCTTTCTTTCATTTAAGTCCCTTTTTATTATCTTTGAAATAGCTGTGAACACAAACATTTGTGATGTGCCATTAAAAGTACCAAATGGTCTATTATTGTTTCTTATTTACTTCTTTCTCATGGATTACTGCTCAGCAAATATCTGTAATGTGGAGCAGTAGGATGCATCTCAGAATTATACTACTCACAGAAAATGAATGTTTGTGACAATACGAGGCACAATTTTCAAAGGAAGTGTAGAGTATTTCTGACTTGCTGAGAAATCATCAAGTCCACCCCCACTCCTGAGACTGCCCAGGCTGCACAGCTGGTGTGCAATGATGTAGGGCATCCAGCTGATGCTGCTAGATTGAACTGGCTTGGTGAGTTGAGCTCCTGCTGAAATTCAACCAAAGGGAATCTCTAAGGGATAATGCTGAATTCTTGGCTCGCTCGTATTTCATTAATTTGTACAAATCACAGGCATTCAGATGAGTTGTCCTACTGCTTTTCTTTAAGAAAAACAATCAAACTTTTTGAATGGGACTAAATAAAAATGCAAATGAGTGTAGTTTTCAGAGTACGTTCAGTGAGGTAACTCCAGCTGGATGAGAAGTCAGCAAGCAGCGGTTTTCATGTATCAGTGATCCAGAGGATACAGCCACATCACACTGTGAGTTTTAAATCAAGAGCTCCAGCAGCACTTCAGGGAGTTAGGTGAGTGAGGTTTCTAAACTCTGTTTCTAACTCCTCTGTTAGGGAGTCAGGTGAGTGGGGTTTCTAAATGGATCTCCTAGTCAGATGCTCTAGTCTGCATCAGGAGGGCAATCTCAGAGAGCATAGACTGGGTTCCTTTGGGGTGAGAATTAGCTGGAAGATGCTCTCCAGAAGCACAACTAATGCATTTTAAGGTTAGGTGGGTATTCAACCCATGGGATAAGACCAGAACCAGTCCAAAGCAAAATATCTCTGATATGCAGCAGCATATCAGGTCCTCGGCACCAAGTGTTTTCCTCTATATATTGACATCTGCAGTGTGTACTGCACTGCTTGCTAAGGCAGGCATAGCCTTCACTGTAGGCTGCAGCTTCATGCACTTTCATAGAGTTTGATCTTTGTGCATGACAGCTGAATGTGGCCCAAGTTAATCAGAGTAGAACAGAAGCATATTGAGACAAATTACTCCCTGAGTAAATCCATTAATCTGACTTGCAGGCTGTTTAGGAGGTGGCAGAGCTATGTCCTGGGTTTGTGGCTTGGGTGCAGAGTTATAGCTCCAGCAGCTGAGTTTTTGCTGGGCTTTCCCCTGTAAGTTTTACTCACCTTTGAAGATTTCCTTTGTGTGTTTCTTCCTCCTGAATGAAAACAGAAACAAGCAGGATAAGTTATTTCTAAAGTTGTTGGTGGCATTAGCTGATGGGTATTTTGTCATTCACTTCCCATTATTTGCACCAGGTATGTTTGTCTTTAAAAAGTGTCTCATTTTTCCTCTGATAAAGATTCTTAAATTGCCAGTGGGAATATTCTTCACTTCGTACACAGGCAGAAGAGTGGGCAATCTCATTAGGATAACACACTGCACAGGTAAAGCCTGTATGCCTAATCTACAGCAGCCTTGAACTTTTACATTCCCATGCAATCACAAATGGATGTAGGCCAAAAAAGGCTTTTTTACACAATATATTGTTTTGGACCATATATTTTTGAGTGACTTTTTTCTGTGGAGGTAATCTTCTTTATGCTAGAGGCCTAGTTGTGCTGAAATAAAAGATGAACTGAGGTTCTTTGACATAAGATTTCATTATATGTTTTCTAGGAACCAACAAGTGGCACCAGTTGAAATTCCTTAAGCTTGCTATACTAAATGTGTGGGAAGACTTGCTTGTTTCATAGAGGGAATACCTACAGCTTGCTAACAGCATCAGGATGTTTTTATGGCAGTTATTTCCCTGTGAAAATTCCCATAATGAGTTGGGGTTTTAAATAGGTACTTCAGAAGCAATTGGTGTACAGTTATTCCAACTGTTTATTTATATTTCTAGTCAACTATAGGGAATACAGCATAGGATCAGGGAAAAAAAAAAAGAGCATTGATACCATACATATTACTTTTATTTGACCTCATGAAATCAAGAACAGTACCAAAAGTGCATTTCAAATTGGGACTGTTTAAAAACAGCAGTGCTTAACTCAGCAAATACCTTTCTGGTATTTATCCCAGGTCAGGGAAAAAAAATAGTAGTAAACTGATCCTCATTGTATTCACTGTGGTATAATTCTGGAATAACATCGGTGGCTTCAGTGGAGTTACTGCAGAGTAAATCTGATCTAACTGAATTCATAATCAGGGTGAAGGCTGGATTGATTTCTACTGCAGTTAGTACCGAAGAGAAAATATAGTGGAAGGTAGAGTCAGCAGGCTGCAGTTGCCTCTGTGCATCCTCAGTTAAGCTACTCATTAAACTCCAATCAGTCTTGCTTGAGCAAACCCTCTGAGGGAAAATTACTTTGCCCAGGTTTCCCTTAAACATGCTTTGAAGGAAAGAAGCTATGCAAATATCACCAAGGACAAATTTTGCTGCCCACACTTTTGTTAATTCTGGTAATAACTGAAAAACAGAAAAGGAAAGAGATTTTCTCTGAAAATCAGACCGAATTTGAAGGAGTGGGAGCAGCAATCAAAATTAACCACAAAACTTAGTTCCCTGACAGTGTTACCAACATTCTTCGCTGAGTAATTGGACATGCATGAAAAAAAAGTTAAGAAATTATGAATATGGGAACCCACACTGCCAACCATGCACTTATGGCACTGAGGGAAGAAAATCTAACTGGAGTACAAAGGTACCTACAGCTATGTAAAAACAACAGTCATATATCTTTCCTCTCTTAATATTTTTTTCTCTTCTTCCGCTCAAAGAACTTGATTTCTCAATCCTTTAGCTTTGTACCAGCATTTGGGGACAGGGATGCTTGGTTTCATTCAGAAACAAGGTAAACAAACTGTGAAGACCTGGAACTGATGAAAATAAGCCTGCCATGGTGCAGGACACAGACTACCTTCACCATTTGCCACTGGCATTTTTTAGCACTGTGTTTTATATCTTTATAGCTTTATGGTGTGACTTCAGGGTAGGTACTTTGCTGATGAAAAACTTTATTTTTTTAACAACTCATCTCACTTACTCATACTAATCTGTTTGGAAGACAACCACAGCGGAACAATCAGAAGTGCCTCTCTACAGCACTTACTGCTTTACTAACAAAGTAAAGCCCTTGTTTCTTCATAAATATGTATCTACTTACAACTGGAAAAGATTTAAGACCTTCTAAGCCAGTATATTGCGTCAAATATAGTTCTCATACATAATATGACTGGGCACAAGATGAAGTAATCTTTGGGACCTTCAGGCTGGCTCCTGGTTTCTCAGGTGACTGACACTGGTCTAATCAGCTCATAACAAGGAACAGAAACTTGTCCATACCAAATTCACTACTGGGTAACAGTAAGGAGTGCCTATGGCACAATATCTCACTTCCTACGGAAGAGGAGCTGTACCGATTCTGACACAAGAGATAACACGACAGCATGATAAAACGTAGAAGAGCTCATACTTCTGTTAATCCGGTCAAGAATTTGTCCCGCTCCAGCTGCCGAGAGCGATGCTCATCTGGCTCGTCGGGGGAATCGAGAGACAATGATTCCAGGAAGAGGTTTTCTGTGGCGCTGCACCGGTCACTCTCCTTCAGCTTGGACAGCGACCGATCTTCAAATTGGATGGTGTCAGAGTCAGAGTAGGACCTGGACCCCATGGAACGAGGCACATGGAGGTTACCCTGGGGCGTAAACGGCCGACGGCTGCTCTCATTCTGGTCACACACCAAACCACCTCCTCTCCGCGGGCTTGTTTCTTTCTGAAGCTGGAGACAAGGCAAATTTAAAGGAACAGCAATTATTTCTGCAGTGTAAGGCATTTGGCAGAATTCATTCTTCCCCAGGAGCAAGGCATCCATGCCCTGCGGATTACCGCCCTGCCCCGGGGGTGCACCTCCAGGGAATACCACCCTTGCTCTACTGGTCCTTCCACAAAGGGAGATTTCTTTAGAACTTTGATGCTATTACTCATGGGATTTTGAGTGACTAAATGCGTACGTGTAGAGTTCTGCTTATTCACATGTATATGTATACATGTATACACACTGTGTATATACGTATATACAAAATAATGCATCTGTTTGCAATCTGATTTTTAAAGAAACAAATCAACATAGACTGTTATTTAAAAGCAATCTTGATAGCAATGCAAGAAGAAGCTGAAGGAAGGGTGAGTGAATTGCCTTTTCTTCAAAACAAACACATTTTTCTTCTGGTCAGCAACACAAAGATTGCGCTTTTACGTACATCACTTGTTGCCAGAGGTGGAAAATTACACTTAACAAAAAACAAAGGCTTTAATAATAAATGGTCTAGCCCGAATGCATGGTTGGAAAGTTGACTGTTTGTACAGCATTGTCAAAGGGATAAATTAGGCATGCAGAGCATGTTCAAAGGAAATGTGTATTTATAGAAGGGCCATCAAAGCCATTAACTCTACACTTTTCAAAAATGGGTGAAGAGAGGCTGAACCATTAGCGAAATTGCCAATATTAAAATTAGATTATGTGGTCAACTTCTCTTTTAACTGTAAATACAACAGGATGGATGAAGTAAGTGATAATTTCAAACATGATAAATGACTGCAGGAATCTGATAAGAACTCTGATGTTTTGCTAGAGCAGCATGCTAAGATTAGTGACAATAAACTGAAAATGCAAGTCCTAGGGCCCTGGAAACTGAGAACCTACAAAACGTATTAATCTTGCTGCTTGTGTTTGGAAAAATAAACAGATACTGTATTGCTTGATTTAGACCAAACCATTTTACGTCCCAAGTGATTCAATTTACACTTGAGCTGAAAACAGTGAGATTTTTTTCTTGATTCAGGTCTACAAAAATGGAAATGCATCTTCAGTGTTTTGCTCATGATATACAAAATCTGAAACAGTTTTATTAAAATGAGGTGTCCTATAAAGGCAGAGGCTGGAAGGTATAAATCAAGACATCCTGGAGGTCATTCCCAAGCATATGGGTAAGCTCCAAAGCAAGGAGAAATGGTAATTACATGCATTCTGTATAGATAGCTCCAATTGCAAGCCATTCAGATTTTCAGAGATGCTATTAAGGATAATGTTTTGGAAACCTTTATGAGAGAACAGTAATGATACTGCCCTACTCTCTGAACCTCAGAGAACAGACAGGAGAATTACAGTGACAAATAGTGCCCCAACTTTTCAAGAGTGACTAATAATTTTGGGTCCCCATGTGTTTATACCTTTAAACACACAACTTTTCGTACAGGTGACCTTGTGGGTTTAAATATTTGTCAGTGTGCTCTATGCACAATTAGCTTTAGGAGCACAGGGGAAGGAGATTCTCTAAGGGAAAACAAAGTGACAGAGTACTTTAAAAAAGAAAAACAGCAACTGTGAGCTCTGAAAAAAGTAGGTCATCACATTTTTTTATATGTGAGCAGAATTCCCATCACCATTCAAAGTATTTTATATATTTTACACATTGGTGCGACTTCCCCCTTATCAGACATGTATTTTTCAGGAGCTGTGTGAAAGCAGAAAGGCATACAGCATTAGTATGAAATTTGGCACACATGCTTCTGCTATCTCTTAGACTTTGTTTCAAACATACACACTGGTGTAGTCTCTTCATCCTCTGTGTATTGCCATACATGGAATACACACACACTAAAACCCTGGGGAGTAGGGATTCAGAGATATACTAATTGTTTCCATATAAAGCAGGGCATGACCGCAATCTGAGAGGATATTCCACTAAAAGCTTGCAAATATTTGGAAGCTTCCTGTCACACAGGGAAATGTTTGATTATAAGCAAAGATGGAGTTATGAAGTTTTGTAGGCAGGTAGCCAAGATTTCAAATGCTATTTCTGGTCATCTAGTCCTCTGAAATTAGCTTGATACAGTATTTTTTTATTTCCCCTATTCATTGCCAATTCTGTGTAGAACAGAATTCTGTGTTGGCACAATAAATATATGGTTAAAACCCAGAGGTTTCAGAAATGTAACAAAAGGAATCAGTTCCAGCACTAGCTAAGAGCTATTTTGTAGGCTCTCCCAAGATGACACTGAGAGGTTATGTCAGCTTTTAAGAGAATTAAAGGCTAGGTAATATTAACAGGGATTTCTCTGTGGCTTCTTTCAATGTGCCCCATTCCCAGGAAATAGAAAAAGCAATCTTTAACCAGGTTAAGTCCCTCAAGCTATTGAGGATACACCTAAGAGATAATATTAAAAACCCCACAATTTATAAGGACAGGAAAATAAACATCCAAAGAGGTACCAGTGACTCTTCAAACAAAGTTTCTGTCTATGTCTTTAGCATATTGGAAAATTTTCTGAGGGTTATTTAATTCCCATTGTGCATGAAGAATCCATAGGAGGTAGTTTGGCCACTGAAACCCAACAGTTAGAAACCACCTCAGTTGAGCATAAGCACCTTCTGCCACTGAACCCTGGAAACCAGGAATTTTGCATGATGAGCTTTGCTACAAGCCTCATAGGCTCAGATGATCTTATCTTAGAAGATGCACTATCATCTTGCATTATAAGGGCTAGCTCAACAAGCTGCATGAAGTACACACAAAATCCCTCAGATATATAGATGAAAAAATCCAGAATATAGTTTGTTGATATTTTGAAATTTAGAAGCTCAAAATCACCTTTCTTGGTGTGTAAAATCTTCATGTTTGGCACCACCGACTCAGACCTACACTTTTAGCACTGATTTTAGAAATACCCACAGAGCATGGGGTTTTCCTAAGTGCTTCTCTGTGGGTTTAACAACCACCAAGGTTTGGTCTTGTACTCGTGTACTATTTGCAGCCTGGTGTCTTTTCTTTAACTTCTTGTTGCAGGCCTGACATGGGAACATGAGACACAGGTAATGAAGCCTTTCCAAAAACTGGTCATGAAGTTACACTGGGCTGTCATCAATTTAAACCTGTGAAGCCACTCTGTGCTTTGCTCAGGTGTAGTGCTCCCTAGAGAGCATGCACAAGTCTGGTGTGGTTCCATTTCTGATGTCCTAAGGATGGACAGCATTCACTTGGTTGAGGACCCACAATTTCAGTTGCTTCTCTTGCTTTTCCTGGAATGCATGACTCAGAGCTGAACAATGTTCAGTCAAAAACTGTTTTAACTCTCCTTCATAAAACTTTTCAGTTTTTCTTTGGCTTCCAGCCTGATAATAAATTCATTAGGTATTATTTGTTTCTAATACTAAGGAGATGAAAATACAGATAGGCATGAAAACAAGGGGATAAGTATGCTTTTCTCAGATTTGCAAATGATAACAGAGGTTTGCACAAAATCCATGCAACCAATATTCTTCTGAATATTTAGTACTGATAACTGTGTTATCAGTCAGGGCTCTTCATGTTAACCCCTGTGATCCTTTGCCAGAGATGATGAATTCCGTTGAGACTGAATAGTTGCAGCAGCTGCATCTTTGGTGGCTGATTCAGAGATGAACAGTCTCTTTCGGCAGGAAACTGTATACCAAACCTTGAATAACTCTGTGGGTTGAGTGTTTTAGCACAGAGGTGCACTAAAGCTTTCAAACAGAATGTGATCATGCTCATCCAGGGTAATTGAAATGAGGCAGGAAATGACCTCTAACCTAGAGCTGAGTTCTCATAAGTGGTTTTTTATAGGGATTATGAGCATTTTCCTTTTACTCCCTTGTGCATATAAATTGTTTTGTAGCATGAGAAACATCGATGTAGCCAAGGAAGAAAATCATTCCTGTGCTGCTTCTTAACGCTGTCCCTTGAGCTTGGCCTGAGTGTAGTAATGGTACAATGGCCTCATTCTTTCAGACAGGCACTGCTCACCCAAGATGACTCCTTACCTAGGACTCCTTACCTGCTCTATCCGCCTGAGCAGCTCCTTCTTTTGACGGTCCCATTCTCGCCGGTCTCTATCAAGCCTGTCCAAGAGCTCCACCTTTTCCCGGTTCCAGTTCTTCTCACTGTGCTGGATTTGCCAGCGGAGGTCCATCACCACACTGTGACTGTCAGCCAGAAGCTTCTTGTGCTCCTCTCTTTCCCTTTTAAAAGCTCCCTTTGCGTCTGAAGCGAGACCTGTTTCTCCGGAGGTGTTCTCACTCTTCCCTTCCAGCTGGCAATACAGTCAAATATTACTAGGACATTAAACTTTCTGCAGTAAAAGCCTGTGTCTGACAATGGATTTCAGTTAAAGACCTAACTTCACAAAAGTAACAGCAGGATTATAGCAATTCTTAGATCTTACAATCTCCATAAATGATCAAATATGTTCAGAGTGAAAAAACTTTTAAAATCAAGACAGTGAAAACTACAGGGAATAATTTCTCAAGTTCTACCAGTTCATGCTATTAAGGCAACAGTTATGATCTTTCTGATGGGAATATAGGTGTCAGCAATGAAGGAAACATGGAGACAAACTCCAACCTCATCATTATCTCTGAGACAATTGCCAGGACAGTGTCCTCAGCTACTTCTCTGCTTTTATGCTCTCACTCAGTACACCTGAAACCTAAGGAGAGTGAATTCATCTTCTGAAGAGACTTTTCCCACAACAACCCTCAGCAGTGTGACGCTCCCGCCTCCCAACAAGAGAAGGTGTTAGCAGCAGCAGCAGATGTACCAAGATCATCCCCCCATCTCTGAGGTTCTGGAGTCTGAACTCATTTCAGGGGCAGTTATCTGATGCCACTTTCCCTCCATTCTTCAATTTCATGATCAGGGGTCAGCTCAATCAGAATCAGAAGAGCTTCCCCAAGGTAATAGATTCACAGGATAACATAGGCTCAATGGGCTGTCCGGAAGTCTCTAGTCCAACCTTCTGCTTCCAGCATGGTATGCTCTAAGGTCAAATTGGGTTGTGCAGGACTTTGTTCAGATGGATCCTGAAAAACCTCCAAGTGCAGAGATTGCACAGCCTCTCTGGTCAAGCTGGGCCAGTGCTGGACCGTTGTCAGAGGGAAAAAGTGCTCAATGGTTTTGTGTAAGTTCAAGCAAGGGAAGAATTTATCCTTGGAACCCGACCTTCTGTTGACAGCTCAGTAGATTGTGAGTGACTCAGAATGGGATACATCTCCTTCCCCTAGCTCTGCAGGTGAAATGGCGTGAAAAGGAGCAAAAACTCATCTCTGCCTCTGGAGTTAACGTTGTCCTCAAAAATGAGAGGCAGCAGGTCTGCTGGGAAGCATATTCCTCTAGCAAGAGAAAAGGACAAAACCTTCACCTTGCCCTATGCAGAAGATAAGCTCAAACTTTCTGAGCAAAGAGAAGTTCAGACTGGATTCCAGAGTGATGCTTGCTAGTCTCTGGAACAGCCTCCCCAAACAATTAACTGAGAGATTATTGCCTGAGTCATTTAAATTGTACTGAGCTGCAGAGAAAACCCTGCTACAGCTACTTGCAGTGACAGGGAAACCTTAAAACAGCTGCATCTTCTACCACTAATTTCCAGAGTCCAGTTGTTTTCTTTCAAATGACCAAACAACCAACCAAAAAAATCAATTCTCAAAGGGCAGCATCCTATTTTAACAAAGTTGACAATGACATTACCTGTTGCATTGGCTGAACCAACAGCTGTTGTGGCTGGGGGGCCTAAGAGCCCAGATAAGGAGAAGGCCCAGTGGTGGACAGGCTCCAAAGTGTAAGTGTCTCCCCTATCTCAGTGAGAAGGGCCTCCTCCATTGATCTGTGACCCTATGGAGATTCGGTCTGTCTGACTGGCCAGCAGCCAGACGCCCCTTGTATCCCTTAAGAGGATGTGATCCAGCCCCCACTCCGCCCCCTCCGTACCCCCTCTGGTTGTTCTTGTATACCCTGCCTCCCTCCTGTACCCCTATATAAGTGTGTTCCGAAGGAAAGTCTACCCTTTCTTGTCTTGGACAGCATCGAGGTCAACAAACTTCGGTGCCCCATGCAGGGACCACCTCTTACTCATTTACTTCTAGTGTCCCCTGAGCTGGCCAGCTCAGTGTGAGCATGGCTGTGTTTCCATCGCACGGGTGAGAGAGCTGACTTACGAGGAGCCAAGAAGCACTGCCAGGGGTTCCCTAGCTAAGGGTGCTCCGTGGAACAAGCAGCAGTTTCTGCATCGACACCGACACGGCGGTAATTCCTTTTCTAACCTCTGTACACCACAGCTCATATTCCCCCCAGGCATCCTGAAGCTGGACTATTGGTCAGAGTCCTAGTGAGGGACGCTCATATCCTTAATAGGTCCCATGTCCTTAATGCAAATTCTCGAAGCATACACAGGGTTTGGCCCCTAACACTAACTTCCTCCTCCTTCCAAACTTTTCTCAGTTCAGAGGTTCCAGAATACTGGGATTTTTACTTTCTGACCTGGAGGCTGAAAGTTACGGAGACTCTTTATTGCCTCAGCATTATCATAATTCCATATTTGGGAGAAAACTCATTATTTCCTGTTTTAAAAACAATCTCCATGGATCCTTCTGCCAAATAAGATGTATTTCTGACATGCATTTCTGACAGACAAGATTTTATTTTTAATGATCTTCGCAGTGCTAAAGCTCCAAAGCAGAAGGCAACAGTACATTGTCACCTCTGATATGCAGTGGTTTTATATAAAAAGAGTTTTCTTTCCTTTTTTCCTTGTTTCCTATACAGAGATAGTTGAAGCATCAAAATGCAAAACCATTGCCAGTGACTATTAATTTGGAGTTGACTCTCTCGAGGAAAATGCTTTTGTTAATTGACCTACTGCTTCATAAAAAAGGTGGAAAACAGCAGCAGTGAAGATAGCAGTGGAGACTAGAAAGACCTTGATCCTCTGTGGTCCTGTCAGGATGTTGGCAGCTCTATGTGAAACCTCTGGTGGGAGGTAACTTGATCACCACTCACCAACACAACAAAATGGCATCATGAGAGCTCCTTCTACACATAAGAACCTGACAGACTTGGCTATTATTTGGTTAAAGCTGTGCTATCTTTTTTTCTATTGCATTTGGGACCTATTTTTACTGTGAAATAGAAATGTTGTGGGGAATTGGCAAAGGAAGAGAGTCTCATGTCTTAAATATTGGTGAGGTTCATTTTTTTCACTTGCTTGAAAAAATGTATAAAGTAACACTCATGGCTCAGTAATTACCCTATGTTATATATTATTACCAGTGGAGCAGTGGAGGTAGCAAAGAGCCTGGTAAAAACCCCAGAAGGAAGGGTGGAAACCCCTGAGCAGAAGTGGCAGCACCATCCTGGTGCCAAACACCAGCCAAAGTGGCAGCCTGGAAGTTTATTGCCCATGCAAAGGCAGAGCGTACAAGCTCGGCAGTTTTGTGGTCAGACTTTCTCTAAGTTTTGTTCTTTGTTGCCATCTTGAGCTTAAGGTAAATCTGTCACCAAGATATTTTAGAAACAGCCAAAACAGGAACTGATTTTGCTTCCTTTTTCAAGTGATATATTATTTGGAAATGCTTGTGCACTCAGAAGCAGCTGAACTAAGAATTTGAATCTTTTGGGAGAAGACTGCTAAAAATGAAAGCTGCCTCCTTCTTTCTGGGAAAGCAGCCCACAGTACCTGGGCAGGAAAAGCAGTGCTCACATCTCAGCTCTGTGCGTCACAGTGAGCCTCTATAGTTCAGCAAATACTTCTAAATGTACCACCCTCCCAACAGTGAATATTTTTATTATAAGTTCTTTCTGAAGAGAAGCTCTACGATTTTTCTCAAGATCTGAATGTACTAATTCTCCCACCCCTCCCCTCTTCAATGTGTAAAATACGAGCTTTTATGCCATCAGCTTTGGAAATGAATTCTTGTGGGTTTTTTGCTGATTTGTTTTCATGCTGCTTCAGAAACAGTACATCTTCTGTAAACTGCCATACATGACATTGAAGCACCTGGCACCAGGTTTTATACAAATACTTCCAACAGTATCCCATGGCAGGTAGCTAGAGCTCTCTCTTCATTGGGGTGTCATCCATCACTAACCAGAGCTTTGAATGGCTGGTTTAATATTAATATATTGATCTATCAATTCAGTGTTGTTGAATCACTCTTTTTTCTCCTATGCATCAAATACTGCAGTTGTTACATGCCAAGGCACAGTGACGAACTAATTGTTAGCATGCCAACATCAAGACATTTTTCTCTCCGATAAATACAGACACCCACATATCTCATTGCCACAGCTGATACATTACCAGCCAACTTTGCTGAGAAAATACAACAAGAGGTTCAGTTCCTTTGTCCTCACCTATGTTACACAGTGCCTACTGCATGAGCACTTGTACTGGGACAACTGGAAATCCAAGAGGAAACTCAAGTGGCAAAGCTTTGATCAGGCTTTGGGTGAGGGCTTTCAGACACCAGCATAAAATGCATAAATAAAGTCCCTTTTTTGTTTGTCATAAATTTTCTGTTTCATTAAGCACCTCAGCTGTTCTTTATGGGTGTTGGACGTAGGGGACGTTACCTGTTCGAGGCGACACTTGAGTTCAGTCATTTCCACCTCCCAGGCTGCCTTGTGCAGGGCATACTGCTGCTGGAGCCCCTGGCGCTCCCGCTCCTCGTCCCGCAGCTCCGAGCGGAAGTCATCCAGCAAACCCTTCAGAGCGTTCAGGAGCTTCCGGTTTTCACTTGCCTGCCACAACAAAGCAAACAAAATGCTGTCATTGGATGCTGGCTTTAATCTCCAGTTTAATATTTTAGGAGGAAAAATGACTGTGTGTCCGCTGCATGGAAGAGAAAGTGCCTGGACTAACTTTTGCATGAGAAAACCAAGAATAATAACACCTTCTCTGTCTACAGGCTGCTCAGGAAGTGGTTGAGTCACCATTCCTGGAGGTATTTAAAAGATGTGTGGATGTGACACTTTGGGATGTGGTTTAGTGGTGGAATTGGCAGTGTTAGGTTTATGGTTGGGTTTGATGATCTTAAAGGTCTTTTCTAACCTAAATGATTCTAAGACTCTGCTTCTTGTTAGCCCTAGTGCTGATGGTTCCTGAAAGCCAAAGATACTTAAGTCACCCTGACAAAGGCACTAAGCATCTTTCTGGACTGAGGACAACATTATAATAACTTTTTTTTTAATACTGTAAACCAAAGTTAGAGTATAATTCCTGAGGTTTCTTGGGTAGTTGTATATCTGTCTCGCACATACAGTCATTGTTCAGTATCAAATCCCAAATATTTGTAAGCTACATATAAAGAAAGGAGATTAGTTTTCAACACTTTTGTATGATCAGATAAAATTCTTTTGGGAAATACAGTGAGGCTTTGAGCTGAGTATCTCTGCTAAGGTGTTTCAGTAGTCTGTGCTTCGTATTCCTGCTCCACACCAGGCAGTTGCACCCAGGTTAGCTTTGCAGCAGCACCCTTCTTGGTACCAAAGGCATGAAGGCCAGGGAGATCACTTTCCCTGTTGCAGAGGGGATCAAAGAGCAAACTTCCATCCATGTCTTGTTGAGAGGGTCATGGTCATACTGAAAATGTTGTCTGTGCTCTTGTGCTAGCCAGAAGCCAAGAATGGAGCTAAGTTTAAAGTCTAGCCCAGAGCTGACATCATGTATTCTTACTCAAATCTTTTTTTTTTCCCCTTAGTTTTGGCATTTACTTTCTGCAGATTCTCTGGACACTTGCAAAACCTGTCATGTTAAATATCAAAAAACATTTTCTAAATATTCGTTCTGGATGAGTAAAAGAAAAGGTTTCCCACCTTTTTTTTTTGCAGTCATTGAATCAGAAAGCAGAAATATATTATTTATTCATCAAAAATTTAAATTAAATATTCCCAATGAGCCTCTCAAACACCAGGGAGTAACCAGTGATTGTATCTGACAAGTTATCCAGACTAGAAAATACTTTTATGAAAATTATACTTGACTAGCAGACACAGCATGGGCAGAAAAATGGGAAAGCTTACTCAACAAATTCAGCATTTAATCACCTGGTTCTCATGAATGTGTTAACTTCATTGAGGAGGCCTAACTCAAATTAGCTGTCTCCATCCTTGCATGATAGTCTAATTGACTTTATTTTTTATTTGTTTTCCCGAGTGAAGGCTTCCCGCATTTCCTCTTATCTGGTATTTCATGAAGTAACTACATGGGGGCTTCTTTGAAGACAAGTAAACAGATGTATGCAAAAATCTAAATAATTGTAATGTGCTTTTTTCAGTGGCAATACTTACAAAATTTTATGCAGACAACTAAGCTGACTTCGTATGCTCATCAGATTTTTGGCATCATGCGCCCACCTCACCCATTTTTGTAATCACTGATCATACATGCCAAGGTGCCTTTTTCCTTTAAAAAACAAACAAATGTGGTCTGCTTTTTCCAAGCTATTTGATGCATCAGCAAAAATATGCTAGCTATAGGGAAATGACTGCAGGTGCTCATTGACTGACCTATCTATTTGGGCTAATGAAATGTGATGGTGTACAAGATGGGGTTTTGCAAGAAGCGCACCCACAGAAGCAGAATTAATTCCATTAACATTTAATGCCAATTAGCAGTTTCCTGCTATCCAGCAGCAGTCTCCATCATGCATATAAAATCACCTACTATTCAATATGCAATGAGATTTTATGTTTCCACCATGCATTTTCGTTCTACTACCTAATTAAAGCTAAATTCTCCAAACATCTCAAGCCCCTTGTGTAATAATCAAAATAAGAACTCCTTTGAAGTTTTGCCCTTCATGTCACAACAGAAGCTGCTGCGTATTGAAGGCATCAATATCTGGTCACATCCTCTTTGAAAACCCCAACTCCAAATGTCTGTGAATTGCTTTTGTTCAAGAACCATGTTCTGTGTTTTCTGGTGTGCTGTATAAACCCTTCTCTGGCAAAGCAGTTGAAAGGTTCCACAAGAGAAATGAGGCAGAAGAAAAATAAAACCAAGTGACACTAAAGCAAGTTACGTCTCTTATTACTGTGCATGCATTTGGTAATTTTAGAGTCTTATAAAATTTGGTTTGCAAAGAAAGAAGATATGGACTAGTACATAAAGTAGACAAAAGAGCCTCATTGCAGGTTTGTAGCCTACAGGGAGGGGGGCATTTCTTATTTCTAGAGGCATTACATCAATGTCACTGTTATGAGACAAGTACCCCAGCTGCCCCCTGGATTGCTGGGATTTTAATTACCTTGCCAATATAAATCCAATTTTGGTTACATACTTTGTACTCATGCGGAGAAGTCTCTTCTGCATGACTTTGTCTGAAGTTGGAGAAGTCTGTGAAATTATTTTTTTCTGTTTTGCCAAACTGGAGTGGTTTTGGGGAACAGAGAAAGTACTTTTGAGAGAATGTGCTCTGAAATACGTTTACCTCTAGACATGCTTTAGATGTTATTGGCAAAACTGCTGAACAGCATCTTCATAAGACTAAGTCCTGTAAATACACAATGAGTACTGTTATAGTCCTCCCCTTCCTTTCAGGCATATTGCACAGCAGAAATTTGGCATGGCTGTGATTCTCTGGACAGTCTCCCATGCAAGGAGATGTCTCTTTAGCACCTTAGCTGTTTCTAAAATTTAAAGCTTAGAGAAATCTCACTGATTCACAACTGATCTAGGTAATCTAAGATAATTACAAAGGCTTTACAGAAGTTTAAGCCTTGTATCCACAGCTCTGGATTTATAGAAAAAACAGCTGACAACAAGCAAAACCTTTATGTAGCAAACTCCAATTAAATTCCAGGACATTGGAGCATTTACTAAGTTGAGTCAACCACAGAAATGGGAGCATCCAGCTCTAGAAAAGTTTTGGACAAGAGAAGTTGTTTGCAGTTTGGTTCTGCTTCTAATCACAATTCATTTTTCTCTGAGAATTTCACTGAAGACTTTAGCCACAGCCTGGTATTACAAGCAGTTTAGCAGAGCAGCAATTAACAACACAACGTCAGGAGCCTCAACAGCAAACGAGAACCCGTGTATTTTTTCTGTCTAATTACAGATCTAGGCAAAAGATAAGCTGGATCTTGGTGCAACCCATTTTAGTATATTTAGTGCTTAATGACTATTCCTTTGGGCTTTTCTCTTAGCTAAGCTTTGAAAACAAACATTGTATGAGTGAAAAGAGATCTAATTGCGGATTTTCTTGACACCCCTCCCAGCAACAACACTACTGTATTGTTTTTTGATGCTTTTTCCACTGGACCACAGGATGCATAAACTCTTTTCTCATTACTCCCTTATCTTACACCATCTAACAGGCATCTCACCATTTATACTCAAAGGAAACAAAACTCTTCCTTTATCCACAGGCTTGTTCTCCCTGATCTCTTACCATGCACATAGAAACACTGCCTTTCAGCAAGCTGTCCTCTGCTTTGCCACCAGTGCAATTTACCTGTTTATCTCCTGCCCAAGATCAAACTTCCAGCCTGGCTCTTAACCTTGCTGACTCTTTCTGCTGTGTCCCCCAGCTACCAGCCAAGGGGCAATGCCATGCAGGGAAAGATGAATTGACCCGTCTCAGAGTCCCCATCTACTCT
The DNA here is from genome assembly GCA_013397775.1 of Eulacestoma nigropectus. Lineage (NCBI taxonomy): Eukaryota > Metazoa > Chordata > Aves > Passeriformes > Eulacestoma > Eulacestoma nigropectus. Next base: position 6,275,767 of record VZTE01005045.1, on the reverse strand, counting down.
GCCTCTCATCAACTAACCCTTTTTCTCCCCTTTCCACTCTGCCATACCTATATCCCTCCACACACTGGCCACATAAAAATCCCAGACAAGCCAGATTGGTGTACTTTCCACCAAGCTGAGTATCTCAAATCACAGTAATATAAAATTAAAAGTTGCGTGTTGAAATTAAAGCCTCTGGGTTTATAATTTTTCTCAAAACAATTCCACTTTCCAGGCAGGGTAAAAAAGTCAGCAGCAAGTGTGTAGGCTGAAAGTATAAGCCATTAAATATTAACAATAAACGTTAAAAATAAATATGGGTAACCTCAGGTTACCGTAAGTCCTTTATTTTTTCTGACCTAGTTATCTCAGCCACTCTTAGACTAACTAAAATTTCATTCCTCATGTGAAATAAGTGCTGATGCATTTCATCTTGGAGCTTGTCAGGCAGATCCAGAAACTTTGGGTTCTCCTGTGCAGGTGCAAACCTTGGAGACTTCCAGCTGCACCACTCACTCCAAATTCCCTGTATAAACAGTGGTTTTTTCCAGTTGTGGGCTTAAGGAACCTGCAGAAAACCCCTCAAAACTCACTGTGTTCCTCAGCACAGCAGTGCTTGTCAGAAGATGCCCTAGCAAGCATAGGCAAAACAAATAATAGTGCTTAAAATGAGGAATATTTAGCAAACCCATTCATTCTTGCTGTCTTGAAATAACACTTTTTCCTGGTTGGAAAGCAAGGAATCTGTTTTATTGACAAGTTCATTTGGCTATCATCCACTATTCATTATCATGAGGAGTACTGAGATGTGGTCAGTTCCTATAGATCATTTCCTTAAGCAAGATTAGCTGGAACTTCTGTGATGTATATAAAAATGAATTATAAGCAATTTATTGCCCATTTTTGCCACCTTAATTGAGAACAATGCCTAAGCAATGATTATTTCAACGAGTATGTAATTCATTTGAATGTTCTTGGTTATTTTAAGAGATCTATATGGAAAGTTAGTACATGACAGAGTTTGTACAGAAACAGCATTTTGGTATGTATTTATTTCACTAATTCTAGAATAACTCGGTCTACAGATGGAATGCACTTAAATGATGTGCTCAAGAGCATCTCTTCCACGGCCTTCTACAGCCTTTACCAGAAAAGAGCTTGCTGAGAGGAAGACAGGGTTGGGTCTGGGTGACCAGCAAGGTAGAACATTTCCAAATGCCAAACTGATCAAATGAATACTAACTTGGTAGCACACTTCACAGAAAATAATAGCTAGAGCATATCCTTTTTATGGGATAGAGACTTCCTGTTGCCTGCTGCAACACATAGGTGGTAAGCAAACAGGTTGCTCATAATCATGACAGTCTGGGGAATTCAAGGTGAGGAATTCAGATGCAAAGAGACTCACAATCCCCAGGCCCTGCAGTGACTCCAGCAAAGTGTTGTGATCATAGGGAGCACGTATTTGCCTGAGAGCTGTCACTGTGGAGCAGGCTCCCAAGTCAAGGGCCTGGATAGAGAAGGGACATCAGGCATAAAGACTGAAGACTTTTTTTCCCCTCAATTTGTTTTTCACAGAATTCTAGCTCCATTCTATTTATGATTGCAAATAAATCCATGTAACAGGATGCTCTCATATGAACGGTTTCCATTTTAAAAATATAAGAAATATGTCTCCATTGAATATTTTCTATTCATATTGTTAGGATGGTTAGTATATTAAATGTAAAAAGGAAAAAGCTAGGATATATGGCAGTGCTCTGACACACAGTCAGGGCACAGGATATGCCAGGGAAAAGTTAACATGATTTGATTTTGGGCTTTTACAAACAAGCTCAGTGACAGGAAGGAACTTTTACACCGTTTTTTCCATCATCTCTAAGGGAAACATTAAATACATGTGCTAGTTTCTTAAATTATTTTCAGGAAATAAAATCACATGTTCTTGCTAAAAGCTTGACAGTAGAGTACAATAGATGTGCTCAGACAAGAGGAGCATGTAAATTCTGCAAACCGTCACATTCTGGTAGATGTTTCTGGGCAAACAGCCACAAGAGGAAATAGGATTTTTCACTGATAGCTTCTGTCAACAGAAGAACAGTAATCACGTGGCTCATGATTAAATTTAAATATAAATATAATGGATGAAATTCACTGTAATTGCTGTGTAGCTAGAAGTATTTACACAAGTATGATTCTAGGTGGTTTAACACAGCAGCAGAGAACTCTCTTGGAAAATCCACAGTTTCCATTCCCAGGGCAAGATATATAAAGGTGTAGTACCTGTTTCTGCTGCTGCAGTAATTCTGCAGTCTGCAGCTGTGGTCCATGATCAGTGCTCTCCGTGGTGGGACGCTGAGAGAAGTCTGTCAGTGCAAACACAACATCGTCTTCCTCCTCCTCTCGCTCTACATCATTCACCTTCTGCTCAGACTGAACGCCCAAGTCTGGGAGGCCCTCAGGGTGCTCGATCTAGAATGCAAGAGGGAACACAGAACACGATTTTGCCATTTACCTCTGGGGCCAGAAATCTACTGAAGGACTAAGAGAAGGGACTCCATCCCCGTGGTGGCGTATATTGACTTCAACTCAGGCTACAGAACTGACCTTTGGGTGATAAATGACTTATTGCACATGTGAACACAACACTCTGCAGGCCTGCAACACAGGGGATCTATGCAGCTAACATGGGCATAATGTCATATGATGGATATAATCCATCACACATTAATCAAAAACTATAAAAGATGCTGGTGTATTGTGTGATGAAGTAATGGAGATGAGGAAGTATCCAAATCTATCACTTTATTTTCTGTAAAGCATGAGCAAAACATGACTCCAATAATGACTAGAGCTGGGCTGATTATAAATTAACCAGTCAAAAAACCCAAACAGTCAAGAAATGAAAGCTTTGTTGTATTAGAAGATGAGCTAGTTTACACAGAAGCAAATTAACACTGCTGAAGTAAAGTAGAAGCAAATTATTTCTAAATAGCTACTCATCTCTTGTTTCTGACTCATATTACCACAGCAGATGAATGTAAAGATGTTCATCCACCATTTATCTAAGAATACAAAACATTGTAGTATTTAACTTAAGCATACTCTTGATCTGAAAGGTTACTTGTACTGCCAAACGCAGCAAACTTTGAAAAACACTAGGCACAAAAGGATCAGAAATACTGAGAAAAATTACTCTGTTGCTTACCGAATGGCTTCAGAATTGCATGAACCTGCAAAACAAATCTATTGTTCTCAAGAATTTAGTATAAAATACCAGAATGGGAGAACACTTTATTTGTTTTTCTTTAGCTAAGAAGCAAATGGAAGTTCAGGGTATGCAACTCAACACTTCCTTCACAGTGCATGTTGGCTGGCAACCACACCCCTGCTGAGATGTGTCAGCTTGGGGATTCCAGGGTTGTCATGTACTTCTGAAATTCCTGATCTTGATTTAGCCTCTACTTGGAAAAGCACCATGATGACGACTGGTGTACTGCTGCTGACGGCGATAGACGTGTGTATGGAGAAGAGGAACAAATAAGGATGATTCACCGTGAGTTCCCACAAGAAGCTGTATAATTTTCCTGCCAACATAGAAACAGAGCTTCCCTCCATCTGTATTGCTGATGGCTTTGTAAGGAACACATTGTGCACAGGATGAGAAAAACAACAGCACTCAATCCATCTAAACAGATTCGAATCCCTCACCTTGCTAATGTGCTTTTTTTCTTTTAAAAAATTACTCAGGAGTCATATCTTTGAGACCTTATTATTTTTCATTTACTATGAGAAAGTTTTTGAGGACCAGCTGTTTGTACTAGTTAAGGGTTTCGATTTAAAGATGGGTGATCTGTAACATATCATGCAGAATATACTTCAGCACAAGCCAACTTAAGTTTCATGTTTAATTTGAATCCTCTTTCAACATATGTGCAATTTTAAACCTGCTGATGCCACATCATATTTCAAGTCTACACTTGAAGAAGGGACATCCCAGCACTCATCTGGTTTATTAAGGTGGGACGGTTACCTCTAATGTGTCCTCCCCTTCCTCCTCCATTCGCTTGCCTTGCCGCCAGTGTTTCAGCAGCCACTTCAGTTTGACATACAGGAGAAAGGTATCCTGCTTGAAATGCCTGAGTTCTTGCTGCAGCAGATTTTTCTCCTGACTCCAGGTCTTCTCTTCCAGTTTGTTCTGCAAAGTCAAGCTCTGCACTTCCAAGTCTTTCCTCCGCAGGGTCTGCATATGCTCCTCCTCCAGCTTAAATGGAATAACAGGCAACATGTCAGTGGGGTGGTGTCCTGGGGCAGTCTCCAGGACTTGTACTTCATTGGGTGAGACAAACTGAAATCTCTAATTTTCACCAGTAGTGAGTAGCTATTGAGTTTGGCTCAATAAGTTCCTCAGCAGTTACGACTGCGAGGAAATTAGAGGATAGAAGATGATAAGTTTTGCTTAGATAACCATATGAAAGTAACCTGCTGTGGAAGTGGATATTTACTTCAAAGATGCACAACAGCTCTGATGCTGGTTGATCATTTTATACCGTTCATATTTTCCTCCCCCTCTTGATTATATCTCTGCAGTACGTTCCCAGCACAGCCACGAGCCCACACTGCTGCACGTATCACACCTACTAAATGCATTTGCAGCCATTCGTACAAGGTGGGACCACAGCTGCCCTTTAGACAACCTGAAATATTTTCCTTGCAACTCCTCTCCACAGCCACAGACTCAACCCTTCCACAGTGGCTATGTCTCCTTCTGCCTCTAGAAGGGCAACACTTCTGAAGAAACTGCCTCCAGTACCTCAGACACAACAACTGGTCCCTCACTTCTCGCAGTTCATACTTGAAGGCATCTGAACGATACCACACTAAACAGTCTCTCTGGCATGACTATCTGGGACACGAGCAGGAACTGAAGAGACAGGAACAGATTGCAAGTCAGCATTTGACATGTCTCAGCCTTAGCACTAAAAACACCAAGAAAAGCCCATTCTTTAGAGGACACGTATAATTATACCTGTTTCAATGCAAGGCCACCTGAAACATCATTCTTTAAATGTGACCTCTCCCATAATACATAAAAATCCAACTCTGGCATGACCTGAACCCAAAAGCACTTGTTAGTTGTACAACATCTCATATTGTGCATTGATGAGAAAGTGTTTCCACTTCAATCAAGTGGTGGCTTCTTCATTGATGAAGAAAACGCAGATGCAAAATGAGTACAGAGTCATTTTTACAGGTGCCAGTTTCTGTTTTCCATTCTGCAGAACAACAGCCTCCCCTTTTCCTGACCAGCTCCATAGATGAAATCTATGAAAGCCACGGTACACTAATGACCACAACAATCCACACCATTGGAACACGTCTTGGAACAAAAAATGTTCACATAAGAATAAAGAATGTTTCAGGGACTAGGACTACCTAGCAATAAATACTGCTAAGAAATTTGTGTTTGATTTTCATGACAACATTCAGATGCTTCTGAAACAGGCTACCAGTCCATACTAGACAGTTTACTAAGGACTTGCTTGCCACCTAAATTATGTGCTCTGTCATAATGTAAATTTTTAGCATCTATGCTACTGTGTCTTAAAAAGTTCCCAACTAAATTGAAGTTATTTACGGTAGTTGCTAGTTTAAAGGTGTTAAAAATTAAGCTTAAAAGTAGTCTGGAACAAAATTAGCCATAATGGCCCAAAAAACATACACACAATTCCTAATAACACTCATGGAGATTGTACACTGCTAGCACACATCAATGTGATGTCATTAAACATTCCTAAAAGTGAAATAGTTAAAGAAAGGCTGATTTTAAATTTAATTTTTACAGGAAGAAATAAGTAGATTTGATGTTGATGATGATTCCTCCACCAGATGAAGTTATGGTTAAATACAGCAAAAATCTGAGTAATTTCCGCCAGAAATCCTGGAAGGTGATAAAAAAGGTACATTATCAACAAGATGGGCATAATCTGGAAAAAAAAATGAAGAATCCAGAAGATGCTTTTATTCTTCTATTTCTGCTGGCTGTCAACATGAACAGCTAGCTTTGATTTTGGTGCATTTTTCATTGTTTTTACAAGCTGTTATATTTCAAGTCCCTGTCGTCATGAATTCTTGCAGAAGACCCTAATGGAGATAGATTCATAGCATATTATGCTTTTTCACTGGATAGCAATTGCAAAAGAAAATAACTTTAAGAGGCAGGCATAGCTTCCAAACAGCTTTCACAGCCAAGGCAACTAGGAAGGAAACCAACTGACTGGTTGCCTTCAAAAGCTCCAGTGGAAAGCTCCTGTGGAGATCAACTGAAAATTAAAGCTAGTTATGAAAAAACAAAGAGATACCACTTGGGCATAAAGAGATTAGTTGGCACAAGGAAAAATTCTTTACAGTATGCAACAATTATGCTGAATTTAGTTTATAAAGTAAATTTAAAAAGAAAACTTCAGTTAAGAGCCAAACAGCCTGCAAAAATTAGAAACAGATTTTTTTCGCTCTAGGAGCTAGAGATCACAGAACGACTGACTAATCTGTTCCAGCCTTCAAAAGAGCATGGGGGAGCTCATGTAAAAAAGTATGATTTATTCACCAGTTATTAATAAGAAGATTGGAAGCACTGAGTACTGAGAAATACAAGAATGTCCTGATTTGTTTCTCAGCTATGTGTGCGTAACAACTCCTCTGACTTCAGAGAAGTGCTGGATTTTCTTTGGGTTAGGAGGAGTCAGAATAAGGTATAGAGCTGAACTGAGCTCCCAGGGATCAATGCACCCTTCCCCAGCTCACGGAGAGTTGAAGGGTGACAGAATTCTCCATGCAGTATTTCATGTCTCTACCATGATTTCCTCTGCAGAGGAGAGGACAAAACTCTCTACCAAGCAGAAAAGCCAGATTTGCAGTGGCAAAATAGGCTTGAGTTTAGATTTCCCCAGATTCCACATTCTTCATCTACTCAGATGAGGTCAGACAGGCACAGCCATCAGGACACAAGTTCCCACAGTCCTGACAAACAAGGCTCACATCACACATCATGGTCATGCGTCTCTCCCAGCAGGTGGGTTTTGTATTTACCTGGATGATCCTTTCTGTAAACTTTTCTTGCTCCTCTCGGTGAAGTCTTGTCTCCTGCTCAAGCTGAGCCTGAAGCTCCTGTATCGATACATTCTGTACAGGTAAAACATGGGAATCCCTGAGCTGATCAGCAGGACAAAGGGATAGGTTTAGCAGAAAATGTGTCTCCGAGGTTTAAAAAAAAGGAAAAAAAGTAAAGAACCGCAGGACAGACATCTGCACAACTCACGGTTATCAATAGTTAAAACCAAATCACAGTGTGCAAGTAAATAGCAATGCCCTAAATCTGTGTGGGAATTTCCTGTGTGGCTTCTGGAAACTAAAGCTGGGATGCTGGTGTTGCATACTGGATATTTCCTTCAGGCTTCTGCTGTGGGTTTGCACTCAAATAGCTGAGGCTCCTGTTTGCAGGATTACGTATTTGGTGGTGCATTTCTTCATCATAATAAAATCTGTAAAATTTTAACATCTCTGCACAAGATGAAGCTAATGCACGTATATTGTACCTAATTACTTATTCATTTGCAACAGTTTTGATTGGGCAGTTAATGGGATAGCATTTATTAAACCAACTAAGCATACATAAGGTCCCTTTCTTCAGATACAAGACAGCTCTTTGCACAAGTCAACCCCATTCTGTGATTTCTACTCAAAATAATTACTACAAAAATGTCACAGTGATAAACTGTGTGAGCCTGAGATCTGACCAAAATAGTTAAGTATCCCCCCTCTCAGGTCCAATACTGTTTTAATCTTAGAACTTTCAATTTTATGTTCTCATTAAGTTTGGCATCCCATCAACTTCACTCCTGAAAGTTACTTAACTCAAAAATAAAGACCCAAGAAGGCAGAGTCAAATCTCATTATTTATACTATGTTAATTAATCTTGTGGCACTTATATTTCTGATCAGAACTTTCTGTGCCCTTCACTTTGTGTCTCTCACATTGGTGCTAAAACTAATTTATCTATACAAAAGCGATGCTTGGCTGGATGCCATCCTCTTCACATGTGTGACCACAGAAAATACTACAGCACCAAACACCTACTTCCCAGAGCAAAGGTGTGCTTAAAGACGGGATTGCTTCAGGTTTCAAAACGTAATCCCAAAGTCTCAGCTGGCCCATGTCCCGCGTGCTCCAACCTCAGCAGCTGCAAGGACATAAGGAAGGTCGTGGGATTGCTCTCCTGGTCTGTGTTGCCATTTCACTCTGGCATCAGCCCCGGCACCCACCCCCTCTCCAGGCACTCCTCCCACTTCCCAAGAGCAAAGCTAGCAGCTGCTGCTGTTCAGGCCACATGGCCCTTGCTGGAATATTTTGGTTATTCACAATGTATTTCTCACGGGAACAGACACTCCTCACTCCTCCTCTAGGGAAAAATGAGATAAGGCAAATGGAAGTATCCCAAAAACTACCTGCAGGACCATACTCTGCTGAAAACCAAAAGTGGACCTACATATGATTTTTGGGCCCTATCAGTTCCTTCTTGACTTGAGTCATTTATTGACTTGTGCATGTCTGTTTTGTACCTGAGGAAAAGACACTTCCATCCCTCTGAAAGGTACACATAAAGTGACTAAGACAACATTATCTGCCTTATCAATTTCATCTATCTCTGTACTGTGTCTGCAGGCATTTTATAGTGCATAAGGTCAAAATTTGGTCTCACAAGTAATTTGAAAAGAACTACATGTGATGGGATTTTTCAGTTTTGCACAGTCATTTGTAAATCGTTAACTTAATTCTCTCATGCAATAAAGGAAAAATTACTTTCATCAGGAGTTTCTGCATTACTTTATTCTGATCAGGCTTCTTTAGGAAGATAGCAAATCAAAACCAATGTATCAGTTAATTAATGTATAATTTAAAAAAAAGTCTGTTCCTTCCCTCTATGAATTCAAAATTAACTCATCCAATTTTTTAGTAAATATGTAGCCCATGCAAAGCCAATTTTCAGGAAACTTGGGTGCTAGGATTATATGGTAACTGTTGGAATTACTGAAAAGAAATTAAATATATCATAAAGGCAGATGCAATATTGCATGCACACTAAGTCAAAATCACATCACAACTGCTTTGCCTCTTTAAGGACAATACATTTTTGTAAGTCCTAAAGTAAAACAAAGTTGAAAAGCAGCTAGTCCATGGATGCAGAGCTGCACACCTTTTTCCTTCCAATGCAACCTGAGAACTCTTCGTAGTCTATAATTATATAGAATGTCATTTCTACCAGAAGCACTGGGATATCTGCACTCTTTAGATCATGGGAGGTAAGGTTGCCTAAGTGCCTAATAGATTGCTGCTAAACAATCTATTAGGATCATGAATGAATAATATTTAGAAATGTATCATGTAATATTTGTGTATTCAGTTCAGGTACCTGATACTGCACTGTTGGATGTCTGTATGTTTATATGTGGAAATCAGTCCCCTATCATACAATCAGCAGGGTGTAATCTGTGGCACAACTGTGGTTTTGTTTTGTTTTGTAAAGCAACACTACTACAAAGTGGACACAAAAGTTGATAACCTGTTATATTCCATTCTTTGTTTCCTTTGTTCTCATTAAGGAATGCTACACGAGGAACAGAAAACACCCCGAATACGACAGCCACCACACAATGCACTGACACCACAGAACAGACACAAACTCACTACAACCAGACATACAAACACAATACCATGGGAACTACAAGCTACTGCTACTCTACCACAGCACCACAGAAACAGCTGCGCTTCATCCACAGCTCAACACTGACTAACAGTTTCCCATGTATCCAGTTATTGCATTACCAGATCCACTTCCACTCCTGTGCCCTCAGACAGGCACTGCCAAATCCTTCTGCTCAGTCCTTTTATCTCACCTGTTATCACTCCAGAGCAAGCTAATCCATGCCAATGTCTTTACCTCAAGAGAATGTGCAGAGAAAAGTCATCCACACCTGGGGACTTCACCACCACTCCCTCACTGTACTGACCTCTTTCCACCCCTCTCAGAGTGTTCACAGCTTTTCAGGTTACTTTCCAGCTCACACAATCCCACGTTTCTGCCATGACTCGTTTTCACAAGATTGCCATCCAAGACAAGCTATGGCTGGGTTTTACTTGTCTGTTTTCTCCATTTTACCGTAACTAATTACAATTTCAATTTGCCTGCAAACTTAATCAATTTATATGCAACAACCGTGAACATGAAATTTCATGGAATCTTTCTCTTAGGCTTCTTTTTTTTTTTTTCCCCCAGAAATGATCAAACAAAATAAGGCCTGAGGAGGCAGGGTAGAATGATGCTCTCCAGCATTTGCGTGCAATTCCAAGGAAGTCAAAAGATGAATATTTTATGCTGCTCCTCTAAAGCTACATTATAATGCTTTGATATTTGGATCTTACATTTGAACACATAGTTTAAAAATTGCTACTTTTTCATGCATTGACAGCTGACCATTGCATGCAACAATCAGAAAGTTCCAGTGCCTTTTGTAATACTTTTTACACACAATTCACATCTAACTGAAATCACAGAGGCAGCTTCTGAAGATGTCCTCTTCTTCTCACCTCTTAAAAATAGATGACATATATTCCATTTGCTAGTGTAGAACAGGCAGCTGTGTGGTTATTTGTCTGTGCTTATATGAAAAGCCTCTGAGTTTGGGAAAACACAGAACACTGCTCCAAGTCTTTAAAAATCCATCTCATGGTATGGATAGTACACAAAGTCTCACCAAGTTCAGTTAGGACTCAAATATCCAGATTTACATCATAAAGGGTCTTTTAAGCCATTATATTGTCAACCTCTACAGAATCTTACATAGCAAGAAAGAATACAATACATCAAAGTAAATTATTCTTGCTTCCCCTAATCTTGGTGGGAAGGAATAATCACAGCATCAGTTTATCTTTCTTCTTCCCACAGCTTTGCATTGGAGGAATAGTGGACATAAGATATACAACTTTCTATGTGGTCCTTGGTTGTTGTTGTTTTGTGTGCTTTTTTACCAGAAGAAAAAAAAAGTCACGATGTGTAAACCATTCACTGTTTCCTTTCTGGGAAAACAAAATGTTTAACCAGAGAAATGGATGTGCAAATTTTCAGCACATGGCTGGGACCTGCTGCAAAAACCATCCAGCTGAAAAGCTCTCACATGGAATTATGAAAATTGCACAGAAACAGCAGCAGTTAAAAAACGTAACATTCAAAATATAGACCAAAATTCTCCTCGTATATCCAAAATGGATCCATACAGAAATTTTGATTCAAAGTAGGTAGGAAGTTGACTTACCTAAATTGCGCATCACTGTATCTCGTTGGTCCACACTTAACCCAGTAATTAACTAAGAGTTATACATTTCTTATTTGAATAAGTAAGGAGAATGGATAAACATACTAAGAATGGCTTAGAAGAAATTATTCTTCAGTGTGTGCTATTCCTGCTTTATTATTAGACCTTGTGTAAAACTTGTTGTTTAAGACATGCTCTCACCTTCCCCAGACTATCTGCTTTTATTTTAAATCTCTGGTGACAATTCACTCCTTTTACATGAGTTCCTTTCAGTGGTTCTTTTTCCATAACATATGAGTGTCAGATATTTTATGGTATTTTTCTACACAGAACTAAATGTGTAAGTCTTTAAAAGTAATGTATGAAAATAATCAAAATCTGAAATGCAAAGTGCTTTTGCCTTTGATATATACTTGTTCAGGTAAAGGCAGAACTGATATCCTCTGAAGGAAGAGAACTAGGAGATACAGGTCCAAATTAAAGCATGGGTTATCAAATACAAGCCTTATGTGGTCATTTGAAAGAGTGACATTTTTCTTCTTCAGAATGTGTTCTTGCTTCTGAATAAACAGGAGGAGACTGCTTAAGGAAACTGCCTTTTTTTTATGGATATTCCACTGATAAAATTCACCAGATGAAAAATTATTTACCGTTTTCCCACTGGTTTCCATTTGTTGCCATAGGATGTTTGCTCCATATTACCTTTTTCAGTTCTTCTGTTTGTTTTAGTCAGGGCAATTCTTACTAGTTCACCTGCTTTTTCCTTGGATAGTAAAGAATGATCTCCCCCTCGCATCATAACAGAGCTCTGCTAAAATCATGAATAATGGATCGAACATCCACCCCAATGGGCTCCAGCCTCCCACAACAGCAGCTGAAAGGCGTGTTTCAGCAAGAAAACAAAGCCCTGCTCTTTAGACAATTTCAAGATATAATTTCCCGTGGACTGGAGTTCTAACCCACCTCCTTAACATGCAAATACATTCTAATAATACTGTTGCACTAACAACTGCAGTGCAAAGCCCAAACAATGGCAGATGTTTACAGTTAGGCTACAGGGTAGTTTCAAGCACATGTCTGTCTGCATTTATTATATTTAATCAAACAATTAGGCTCCCACGGTGCTCATTTTTAAAAATAGAAGAAATTGCTATATGGAAGCTGTTCGGCATCGCGTGTGAAAATTTTAATTTAAAATTTAAGTTGGAGAAAAAAATTAGATAAATGGGCTTGCTTGAATAAAAAGAAAACATTTTCCTCAGCGAAATGAAATGTGTTTTTATGCTGAAAGTCCATACACAGTAAGATCATCAATCAATGTTATCCAGTGGCCAGTATGTATATTTTCACTCCTTAAGTCAAAGCAGATAAAGACTCATGTGTAGCCATACCCACTGTGGGCATTTAAAGGTTTGAGTCTCCATTTGAAATTTCCGTGGTAACAAAAAGACCCCTTTGGTATTTGAATAGTATTTTTTTCTGCTCATTCATCTGGGACAAAAACAATTAGCAGTTTTTGCTAGTGGAGCGTATGAAATAAAAAAAAAAATTGAATTAAAATAATTAAATTGAATAATGAAATTAAAATGAATAATGGAATTAAAAATAATACCTTCCAAAATGATTTTGATAAATCTGCTTCACTTGGGTTTGACTACTACAGATTTTAAGATTTGCACAGGCTGCCTACCCACTGAAAAGTTGTAGCATAAAGCACTGTGATATTCTTTGTTGCTTAAGTAATCATGACTGAAAAAACACTTTAGTCTTTCACATTTTCTCAAGTGAGACTATTTGA
>VZTE01005045.1:6197620-6257620 GCA_013397775.1 Eulacestoma nigropectus | reverse complement strand
ACACATTTATCAGCATTAGCAGTATAATGGAAGGCAGGCTTTGAAAGGTGATCTCTTGAGACAGCAGATTTTATCGTTGTTGGTAGGCCATGTGGACATATGTGCAATTATATATGGAAACTTCATTTTGGTCTCCGGAGCACTGTTATCTTTTACAAGCACCATTTTGTTATAATTCCTAATAATGGAAACCAAATTCAGAGGAAAACATGACTGACTTTAATTGTTCACCCAGATCAGGCTATGAAAAAAAAATACAGATCACAAAACTAATTATGGCTCAGCAATCTGAGGAAATGATCTAATTTCTATAGCACACATCCTAGCACATTGATCTTCTATGTTACCTAGATTAATTTTGTCCCATTCTATTTACATATATACTAATTATGTCTTAATTAGTTATGTTAATAACTAAACAGACACAAAAGTGATTGGTTGTATACTTTTGAACCCAGTCAGCTTTCTGATTGATGCTGCTGGCTGCAGGTTGTGACTTTAAAATGCTAAATAGAAAAAAGTTAACTTACATGTTAATAACATCATAGAGGTAAAAAATAGCCAAACTTTCTGTTAATACGTGGTTTTTATTGATAACCAAGAGTCAAACACAAATGCAATCAGCTCATGGGTTTTGGTCATTGTGTTTCTGGTATCAGAAATATAAGTTTTAAATTAATTCAAGCGAGGTACTTATGACTGATTAGAAGCAGAGACTCTAGAAGATGGGCTTTCTATCCTCTCTATTCTCTCCTTGCATACACATTCCTCTTTTTCACACATATATTTATAAATTACTTTTCTCTTTGTAACTCAAAAGTGCAAATTAAGAATCATATTAAAACCTGGCAAAGTCCCATGCAGCCTCTGCTGAAGTCACTCTGAATTTTGGTTGCTCTGGCTGGATAAGGCTGTATGATTAAAGCATCATCTTTGGCCAGGGCTGTACAACACATTACCTCTGTTTTTCCTATCGTGGTGAATCAGTTTATCCCCACAGCTCTAGGTTTTGCTTTTAGGGAACTACAAAGATCACAAGGAAAGTTACAGCCAGACCAGTGCTGCACATCAGAGCTCACAGGTGGGATGATTACTCCTGGTTATTTATTTGTCTGTTAATAGCTGATCTGACATTTTCTTTATCCTGTCTTTGTAATCCTGCATTCTTAACCCAGCTTCTTGTCTGTCTTTGGCTTCAAGTGCCCAGCCGTCAGTGGCAGTAGGTGGTGCCTTGCACCTCCCCAGCTGCAGGCAGCTGGAGCGATGCCTGAGGGAAGGGGCAGCCTGACCCCATCCCTCTGCTCTGCCTGGGAGCACCAGGGGCCCGCTCCCAATCTAGGGTCAGAGGGAGCTCCAGCCAGACACCCACCGCCTTTCAAACACCAAAAATAACAGTCCCCGAGCCGCGCTTGGGACAACACACTCAGCATTTTGAAGCTTTTGAAGAAACAGGAAAGGCTTCGATGGGTTTAGGGTCAGGGCCCCAGTGCTTTTGCTCGGCATCACTGCACGACTCAATGCATCTGTGGAGCTAGTGTGCTATTATTGCAGGACAAAACCACTGTTAACTGCTTTAATGGCATTACTTTATTGCCAGGTTTTATCTTAGCAAATTTTTTATTTTTTAAAATGAAGGATCAAATGCTTAAGTTTTGTTTTTTTGCAAGAGCTGAAACAAGCAAGATTTTTTTCATGAAACAAACACAAGCCTCATACAAAACAACAGAGCTGATGGATGTTAATCTTGCCTACTAAATATGGATCCCATCTGGAAAGGTGAGAAAGCTCCAGATCTTCCTTGCTTCCCTGCCAGGGAACATCCCATTCCCCTGATAGCTTTTTTTCCAAAGGAAAAGAATGGTCAGGAGAGATTTATCAGCCAGATCTAAGCATGCCAGAAGGGTAGGACTCCAACCTTCATGCATCTGTCCCTCTGAAACTTTGTGTACAGAAATATCAGTGATTTCTTGATCAGTTGAAATCAAGTAGAAACAGTGAGAGGGTGAGACATCTACATAGGCAAGCAGACTTTTGATATATAAGGCAAACTAAAGAGAGGCCAAATCACTGAAATTAAGAATAGTTCATTATTAGTTAAATTGTGAATGAAAAGACAGGAGGGAAAAAAAAAAAAAGAGAGAGAACAACCTTTCCATGCTTTAGGAGGAACAAGAGGCTCATATCCCAGGGGCTGAATATGGGCTATGGCCTCCTGACTGTATTAAACATCTAGTATGTGAATGCTTTCCTAAAATGTGTACATACAGCAGGTCATATAGAAAGAAAAGAAGGAACAGCAGTGCAAAAATGTGACAGTCATGGCTCGGTCATGGACTTTAAGAGATCCTTAAGGATAAATGGGAGTTAATGATTACCGATGGTGATTATTTGCATGCAATTGCGCTGTCGCTCTGCATGGCAATTCAGAAGGATGTTAATGGGTAAAAGCAGAAGGAAAAAACCCAGATCCCTCCCTACAGAGTCTGCTGTCTAATTTAGACAAATGTAGAATGTGGAGATAAAGAAATGAAATGTATAGGAAATAAATTAACTTCATTATGCAATGTAAATGCATAATGTGTGAGAGATGTGATGAGAATGAAGAGCTGATCAAAAACTCCTCAGTACAATATTTCTTTTCTGGCAAGAAGACACAAAGCTAGGTAGAGGCCAACACCATCTCCTCTACCACCACCACCAGCTCAAGAGAACTGCCAGGCAGAATACTGGTAAGCAGTTTCGGGGTTGCAAGTCTGAAGACAGGGCAGCACAACCAGCACCCAAGCATCTGGCTGAGTGCCAGCACGCCTACCTTGCGCTGGAGAACCACTTTTCTTTGTGTTTTGTCTGGTGCCTGGTATTTTCCAAGAAGTTCCATTTTGCAATTCTGCTGAATAAAAACTTTTTTCTTCAATACTGCTAGAGGCGGGTGAGTTGCTACTATGAATTCTGCTTTTACACAACTTCAAGACAATCAGCTTCATGGGTATTATTTACTCGGTGTGTCCTGTGGTGGGTGTGATGTTCCAGCTAATTTTCATGTGCTCTCAGTAAGTAAAAACACCAGTCTTGCCACATGCTGTACATATCTATAAGCATGTGGATGCACAGAATCTAAGTTGGAGGCCTTCTCAATTACAAAACATATAATGGGTGTCTGAACTCATTCTAGGTATTTGGGTGTCTGTCCCTGAAGAGCAGCATTTTGAACCTCCTGGGCTATGTCTGTACCAACATTTTTGGGCCATGCCCCAGGACTTGGCAGCTGTTTGACCAGGTCAGGCGCTTCCGGTGATGTGCCCTGATCTCAACCAGTAAATAGCTCTGAATGGACGCCGGGGTTTGGAGACAGCTCTGGGTAATACCCTAGAGTTGGGAGATAGCCAGGACATGTACATACAAGCTGGGCCATGTTAGTATATAAGGTTCTTTCTCAGTCTTTTCTACCCTAAAGAATTGGTGAAGAAAAGTGAATGGTCACCTTGCAGAGTGCTGATGCAATGGTTTTCATTTCAAAGCCCAAATCCTTTGCTTGCAAAAGTAATGATGTTTGTGTGTAGAGGGTAAAGGTTTTTCTCCCTGTGTGGCTTCTGGGATCACTTCCCTACCTTGCGAGTGGTGCTGAGCTCACACTTGGTTACTCGGTTAGTTTTGTGAAGTCCTTTTTAAGGCTTTCCAAGGCAAACTACAGCTGCTCTTAATGCCTGGATTTGGGTGGAGGAAGCAAGCACTAAAATCCATTCCTTTTGCACAGCTCTATATTTCCAGGAATGAGGAAAGGAAGGACAGTGCTGCCCACAAACCCCTATGGACACAATTGTGCCTTCATGTAGATTCATCTATAATATGCATGTGTGTGGGCATGTGTATATATTTCATCCATATATTTTACATATTTGCATAAAAATAAATTCTCTGACCTGACTGACAGCTTAAATAATTCTCCATAGCAAGTGCTCCATTTTAAGGCATGATTAAGCCATTCTTGTGTCATCTTGGTGAGGACACTCAGTCTATTGTATCCTGGGAAAGCAGGCTGAAGCACCCTGGCCACCTCAATCCCCCAGTATGCCCACTCTGCTGCCTGCCCTACCTCCTCAAGTTCAACATATTGTAGTGATTTATTATGGTTTCTATTACAAATCAATGGATTTTAAGACTAGACAACCCATAGGTCTCGGCTGTGTACATTGAGCCTGCCAAGGGGGCAGCAGGGGAAGTGCATCCCTTCTCTAATGAAGGCACAATGTCTCTCTTGGCTCCTTTCCCGGTGAGGTGAAATACTATCCCCATCTCTCTGGCTATAAACAGTAACGTGTGAGTGCTGGGGAAAGCTTTAACTCCTACAGTCAGCAGAAAAAGCAGAGGAAACCGGGCAGACTGCTTTCCTGAGAAGGACTGACCTACAAGATTCCAGTAAAATCAGTGTCCAAAGAGCGACTGAGTGGGCAGCGTAGGCTCTCCATTGTACCTCAGCTTTGGGGAGCACAAGTTCGTGCAACGTCAGGGAGATCAAACCCTGGGCTGCGACACGAGAGCTCGCAAGGTGTCGTTGCAGTGTGTGAACTGCATTCCTGCCAAGGCACTCATTAGCACGAAGTCTTTGGCACAGTGTATAAATTTAGTTAGTCCCTAAGCTGCGATCCAATTATTTTGTGAGGCAAGGTGATTTGCTCTTCTTGTAGAAAACCTGCAGCCTGAATCAATGGATACAAGCACAATGAGCCCGAGAAGCTGCACGGTTTAGAAACTGCACTTGTGTCCTAAATTGCTTCTGCATTATCTCTGGGAGGTCTCAGTAGATTAAGGCCTAATTGCACTCTAGTTAATATACCTGATGGCCCTGTCAGAACCCATAAAAACAAATTTTGAGTTATATCATGTGATTTTGCTCAAAGTTGCGTGTTCATGGAAACCATACCTGGGTAAACGTCCTTTTTTCTTTGTGGATTTCTCTGCTGCCTCTCCTCTTCAGGGAACTCTGCAACAGAAGCAATGCTGAGTTATTGATAAGCTAAACACAAAGCCTGCAAGTTTGGCAGGTCTCACCACTATACAATTAATTTAGGAGAAAAAAAGGAGGAATATGCTCCTGAGCAGCTGGAGATTTAATTTTTCATAATAATCCTTAAAAGATCAAGATGATCAGGTCCTTGTCAGTGAATCTTTTAATGCCCAAAATTTCCCACCAAAACAAGGAATAAAATTTGTTGAAACTTCACAGAGGGGGGAACATCCTCTCCCCTTTTCTTCTATGGACCACCACAATTTTTGGCTAAACTTTCTTTGTGTATGGGGCAATGATTCACGTTTGATTAATCCAGGGCAGAAGT
This sequence comes from Eulacestoma nigropectus, assembly GCA_013397775.1. Classification (NCBI taxonomy): domain Eukaryota; kingdom Metazoa; phylum Chordata; class Aves; order Passeriformes; genus Eulacestoma; species Eulacestoma nigropectus. The sequence goes on along the minus strand of VZTE01005045.1, from coordinate 6,252,287 downwards.
CCAAGAATCTTACTCACAGTCAATGTGAAACACCTTGTGGAAATCTCAGAGGAAAGCAACTCCCCAAAAAATAGGCAAGGGCATGCATGTTTAAGCTATGTGGCATAGCATTATTTGTTAATCTGTGCTAGCAAATTTACTGAGGAGCCCAGATAAAGACCAGATAATTCTCCAGGTATTTTTGAATTTACTTTATAAATCAGATTTGATTGATTATGCAAATCTTTATATCCCTTTATAAGCAAATATTTCTAAGACATGGAAATGATGTCATCTTCACTGAGAAACATCTCAGCACGCAAATGGAAAAGCACAGTTTTCCTGAGAAGTGAGAGGTGGAGCACCATCAGGATGTTACCAGTGTTTACTTGTGTGTCAGGACTGGTGTCCAAACCTATGTGAGCTGGGCCTATTTAGAAAAGGCATACATTTGACAATTTTCAGGTTGAGGTGTCAGAGGGGATCAAAAGGTATTAGATAAAAAAAAGCAGGAAGCTGGAAACAGTGGAATTTGAATTCAAAGCAGGCCGTGTTGCTCTGTCTGTGCCCAGAGCCTGAAGGCCGATACTCCCCAGATCACCCTGATATTCTGGCCTCTTTTATTTACTACTTCTGCTTATATTTGCTCTGTGGGGGACAACTTCCAGCTGAGGTAAAGCCTAGGCTATCATGAGTTGCCCACAGTGTGCCTCCCCTCTGGCCCATGTGCTGGAGCAGTGTCCCTGGATCAGCGCCTGCTCCCATGTCAGACGGGCGAAATCCCAGTCTCTGTAACCCACACTAACCCAGCACTGCAACACATGGGCCCAGCAAAGAGGAAGGGAAAGGAGGGAGAGGCATCCTGTTAATTAGCTAAGTCCAGTCTCGTGCCCAACCATGAGCTGGCAGAAAACACGATGAGAGCTCAGGGACCAGTGCACACACCCTATACAAATCCAAACCGAAAGCTTTCCCTGGCTTTGTGGTTTCTGCCTGTTCAGCTATGCAGCTACTGCACATTATAATTATTGCACACTAAGATAAATCTCTCCTTCTACTCTTTGTTATACACAGATAAGTAGTTAAAACTCATTCATACGCAGCACCATATGCCCAAGACATACTACAGTTTATTTTTGCTAATCTGCTCTCTACTTTAATCCAGTGATTTCCTATAACTAATGAAGCTGAGTAAGAGAAATGTCTTTTTCTGGATACTGAAACAGTTCAATGAAAAAAGACTTTAAACACTAAAATCATCCTATGAAAACCTGTTACACAAGCTTAGGCAGGATAAACAGTTATTGTTTTCTCTATCTTTTTTTTTTTCTTCTTTTTAATGCAGTGTTATTCTGGAAGCAGATACGTAACTGAAAGCAATCACCAGTCAGCAGCATCACTGCCTGGCACGCAAGAGAGGTCACTATGGTTGAAGAGATACGAGGCACAGCCCTGGTCCTCACACTCACTTCTTTTCCATGTGACTTCAAGCAAGTACAGCTTGAGTGAAAGGAGGTTGTCTAGATACTGAATTTAATTTGTAAGCCTTTAGAGTCAGGGATGAGGCTATCAATTTCTGTAGAGGCCTCAGTGCCCAGTTGTAGCAAATAGCTACTCATCATGCTAGAATCAAAAAACCTTGTGCCAAATGCTAAAAACCTCTTGCTCTTTCCTATAGGCAAAAGGTTACACTTAGACACATCCAGCTTGAGAAGCTAGGGAATATAAATACATGGACTATGGTGTGCAAGATAAAGTAATGAAGGCTTTCCTGTGTAGTACGGGATAGTACTTGGAAAACAAGGGGAAGAGAATTAAAATTTAGGTAGATGACATGGATCACAGGCTGAGAAACAGGTAGGTAGCCATCCAGCTTTGGAAACTGTAAGCTCCACTCCTCACTGAAACAATGGATTTCACAGATCCAGACTAACAAGTTTGTAATGTATTGCCCTAGATGAGGCCTCATTTTAAGCATTTTCACATTGTCCCGTTTGGGTTTGCTTAAGAACAACCTTGTAATCAGTGCTCAGGTGGGAGGCTGCTTTGTATTTCCATAAGGCAGAGACTCAACCTTAGGCTGAGTCTGTCCTCAGTGTAAGAAAAAGAAGGGAATACTTACCTTTGGGGACCACGAGTGGATTACAGGGAGAGACTTCCCTCACATGTATCAATGGAGGACTTGAACACAAGCATGGCAATGAGGGACTGCCTGGCCACAACCCCCTAAGCCCTGTATGAAAACAAGGCAAGATCTCCATTTCACCACTATGGGGCCAGGCTGCACGTGTGTATGCAACACCAAGCAATACCGCTGCTGTTTTAGCTGGACTAAGGGCAGAGGCTGCTGCTGCTAAAAGTAGGTGGAATGTGCTACAAGCTTAAATTATTTAAAATGTAAAATGGTCCAATAAATGAGCATTTCTCTTTGATGTACAGGAGATTGGCATCAGAAGCTGATATGAATTAGTGTTAGAAAGAACATTTCTATACTACTTTCTATACTCAAGAGACCAACCAGGGTTGGCTGTCTACCAAAAAATCTTTCAACAATGGTTAAACAAGATTTTATTAGTCCTTTGGTTAACACAGTCTCTTAAGAAAGTGGTTACTTGTGCAGACGTTTCCTACCTCTACAGTTTCCCTGCAATTTGTTGATGGACCTCTTGGCTACCAAGGAGAGCTAACGTATGGGAGCCCAGAGTTTTAAAAGTTAAACTTCCTGAAAGATTATTGGATGTAGGGATTACAGTATTAACAGTGGGAAGAGACATGATTATTTTCACTTTCCCTAGGAGCCGAGCAGGGACAGGAAGAGGTAATTTGCATCTTCTGGTGAATTCAATTTTTAACAGGTTGAAGAAGAGTCCTGCAAACTGAGCAGTGAAAGTGAGACTACCCACGTGGGGAACAGCAAACAGGAGTCAATGCACTGGAATTAGAGGTTGAGCAAAACATGGAAATAAAATTTGAGTTAAGAGCAATTGTACATATAAACACATGATAGGCCCCAAGTTCTCATACTGAAACAAGTGCCGAGTAGAATGAGAATAGAGCTGTGAACAGGCGTTGGTAGAGAAGGATTTGGAAAATGAGAGAACCAAGTGTCCCTAAGAGCTGACATCCTGTCACTTTATTCACTGCTGCTGAGAGGAGTAAGTAATTTGGGCGGCAGTCTGGCATCTGCAGGCAAGCGTGGGCTTGCTATCATATGTGCATCAAACCGAACCTGCAAAATCCAGTAGTCAGTCACTGAAGTGACAACGCCTGCAACTCAAAAACAGAGAGGCTGGATTGGAAAGTCCAGCCCTGAGGGCAGTTTCTATTACTGTGATGTGTGAGGAATTATGCACCAGCATCACTGGTGCTTATGAGCTGTATAAATAATGTTCTGTGCCAACGATGGCTTGCTACTGATTGCTTTGAAATGGATAATCACAATTTTCATTTGCATTCATTAGAAGATACTGCCTGTGAGGGATCTGACAGTATTTTAAAAAAACATGTACAAGTAACCAAATCCACTTGCTCCAAATCCAGCAGTAGGTGAAGAAGACCACTGGCAGATTACAGTAACTGCAAGGCTAACAGCTTCAGAGCTGCACATTGTCATTTCATAACAAGAACTAAATTTTTTTTAGCTGTTGGGCCCTCTCATGTTCAAGAATGAACAAACCATCCCGAGAGGCATAATCTCTGCCCCACAGAATGTGACTCATTAAGAGATCTTGCCAATGGACCAACTTTTTCATAGCACTTACTCTCCAAGAAACACCAGTGCTTTAAATGAAGGTAATTCTGCTTGGCATCTATGTGAATCAGAAGAAAACCAGATCCTCTTGTTAACAGATGGTCAGAAGGTGGATTTATCCCCAAGAGATGTAAACCAGTGTTCATTAACTGCACCACTAATCACTGCTCAGGAATGCTACACTGCAAGCGTTTTCCAGGCACTGTGCGGGACTGTATAGGAAGATTCTGGCAGGAGATGAAAAAAAGACAGGGATCTCCCTGCTCCTTCTCTAGCAAACCCCATCCACACAAATACAGCTCTGCTGGCCACTGCAGGCTGTTTCCCTCTTAACTTCTTGCAGCTATGAACTTGCCAGATCCTGACACTGAGGATGTGCATGATTCCCCTTCATCTCACTGCTTTAGAGCTATCCCTGTTTGTCCTGTCTTGTAGACAAAGAAAAAACCCTTTGTGCAGAGCTCTGGAACTCTTAAATCAGTGATGAATAAAGTCTTCTAAGAAGAAAAGAACATGACCTGGACCATGACCAGGACCTATTTCTTCAGGAGGGGCAGATTTCAGCTATCACACTACACTGTCCTGTACCATTTGGGAAAAGGAAGCATTTCCCATTTCTGTAGCAACATCCCTTATTTAAGGTAGAACAGGGTGGCTTTCCATTCTTTCTTGAGGCCTGAAGTGTCTCTAAGTCCCAAGTATTCGACTGAGGTTTTGCATTGCTGCCATCCCATGCTTCTGCATTACAACGGCTGTGCAGTGAAAGTACAGTGGCAACCTTTTCATTCTGAACTCTTGTACATATCTACAGGATGGTTAATGGAACTGGAAAGTACAATGAAATTCTAATTGCTTTTCAATTGCTGTAGGCCCTTGAAAAAGATATCTCACCAAGACCTGATAAAGCTGGGCTTGACGCAAGTGATCTATATCTCCATTCATTCCCATGTGTGTTTCATTTACTAGAAACCTCTAAATACGGTGATATTCATCATTCACATGACCTAGCAGAGCAAGCTATGTCTGAAATATCATAAGCATTACAGTTCAGGATAAAAGGCATCCCTTGAGTAAAAGAGCAGCAAAGCACACTAGCTTTCAGCACCAGCTTAAATTTCCCTAACTCTGCATTACTCTATTGTGCTAAGCTTATGAATAGGGGCTTTGGAGGAGCCTCTTTCTTTTGCCTCTTGTTACGAACACACTGCACTGTCTGTCTCGTGTGGCTTCCTGGTGCCCTTCACATGCAGGCTGTGATATTAGCTGTCATGGTGTTTACAAATAATGTGGTGTGACAGGTCTGGGATCATGCTGGGGAGGGAAGCAGCAGGGTTGCACCTGCTGTCTGAAGCCCTGGAAGGTTAGACGGCAGCTCTTGGGAGGATGGGAGATAGCTGGGCAGGCTCTGTGTTCAGCTCACAACACACCATTTCATTTAATATTTGGTCAGTGGAGGCTGATCTGGGGACCAGAAACCAATATAATAATTCTTATTAATATAATAATTCCTAAATAATTATGAAAACAATTGGTAAAGGATATAGCCCAGTGATACAATAATTGTTATCAATATAATAAAATAAGTTCTGTAATAGACAGCTGAGATCCTAACCACTAATGTGTGTCACTGTCTTACACAGTTCTTCTGCCCAAACACTTCCTAATAACTTGTTAAATTCATTAAAATATATTTTAAAAGTCGCTGTCTGTCCCATTTTGTTAAGATATAAAAAATCCCAATTACACTGCATTTGTCACAACATATAAAGAAAATTATAACACGCTGAGACCAGACTTTTCTTTTCTATGAGGGGTCCCATTTCAGGTGAAGGAAACCAGAAAGAGGCCAGGCAGATGATTGCAGACAGCGCTGCTTCTTCCCCTCCTACTATACTAGTAGAGTGACACTGATGTGCCAGGAGCAAACATATCCCTCCGAGCCTCATCACCCTTCCACTTGTGCAGCTATTAAATGTGACTTGTGCACACTGTGCCCGTTCCTTAACCCCACATCACAGGCACATGTGCTAACCCGCTGCCCAGGCACCACCTGAGCCTGAGGAGGAAACCACTGCCGCCACATCCCTCACAATTCCGCCAGGCAGGAGCGGCATCCAGGCTAACTGCAGCAGTGGGCTGCTGCCAGGCCTCTGCTGCTCCATCTCCCACCATATTACGCCTGTAATGCCCATGGTAACCACTGTTAGGACCACCCGCCCCCTCCTCCCCACTGGCACAAAAGGCAGGAGCAGCACCCCAAATTCCTCCACATCAGCTGAGCAGCAGTCTCCATGCACCAGCCTGCAAAAGGAAGCCATGTTGGCCTGCACCCCTTTAGGAAAGAACTTGTGGAAGAGTCAGGCTTAATCCAAGTGGTATGTGCTGTGCTAACACTGCCTGAGCCCTCTAATTACCTCGTTAGTGTAATCCCATAGCAGACAGCCCGTGAAAAATGTGCTGGGCCCTATGTACACACAGAAGCAGACCTGTCCTGAAACAGCTTGGCAACAGGAATAGTGCTCATCATCGGCCACAAAACCCTGTGGAATGACACACGCTTGGTGCTCATAGCCCGGGCAACACTTCAGCATGCCCAGAGGGAAACAGTGTCTTTCACTGTGAGGGCAGGCACCCAGCCAGCCCCTTGGCCAGCAGTGCCAGTCTGGGCTCCCTTCTTCACCTCTCTGGACCAAACACGGGTTGCAAAACTCTTAGAGAAGATGAAACGACTTGTACAACTTTTTTTAAGCCTTTTTCTTCTCTCTTGTAATGACTTGTACTGCAGCAGTCTGGGCAAAATGGACAACTGCTAGAAAAAGCAGCCCCTGACATACCTGCCCTGCCATCCACCATCCACCTTGCACTGCTTGGCATCACCTGCATCACACAGTGCTAAATGCAAACTGCTTGAAAAGAGAGGCCCACTGCCCTTCCCTCCTCTTCTCCATGAAAAAATGCTTCCCCAGAATGCTTTCCTGAATGGGACTGCAGGCCACGTAGTGCTCAGAGAGGGGATTGGGAGTTTGAATTCCCAAAGGAAGACAATATAAGAACATTTATTGCTGATCACTGCACACCCAGCCTGGCATTTCCTGTAGCACAGCCGATCTATTACAAGCATAAATGCTGGGGATTTTTTTTTTTCCAGAAGAGTAGTAAGTAAGCAGTATATACACAGGGAATAGACACCTGCTGTCTAATTGCAAAGGAAGAGTCTGCTAATTCTCTTCCACCAAGACCTTTTAAAAAGTAATACTACGTAGCTGGCAGTCCCATTATCAGGACAGACTTCAAAGGACTGGAGGAACAAACTGGAGAGTTTGATAGTGATGGGACAAAGCAGAGTTAGACATGATTTGTAACAGTGCTGGTAAAGGAGAAGAGAGGAGCTGAGCAAAGCTCCAAGCACACACTAGGTCAGGAGGTTACTGCAACCACTTACAAAACTGAGAGAGAGAGCACACAGCTCTGCAATCTCTGTGGTGTTCAAGGTATAGGTGTAAAGAGCAAATTTCATAGAATCTGGAAAAAATAACGTTTTTGGAAGTCTTTTTGCAGAGAAAGATATTCAGAACTGCACAACATCTGTGCTTTCCACACTAATAGATCAACAGCCACAGGATTGTTCTTGACATTGGGGATGGAAAGGAAAATTTCCTTGAGCAGACAACTATGAGTACAGGCATATTCAGTATCCCCTGGATTAGAGCAACCTGCTGTTTCTACAAAGTATTAAATTAAATTCTAAAGAAGGAGAGAGATTAAAGGCCAACTGCAATGATCCCCAACAAACATGTCCCAGATAGTCTTTGTAATCCTCGCTTGCCTGTCTATTATTTCACAATTTTAAGGACATTGCACTCTGAAAAAGGGGGTTATAAAAATAGAGCAAAAAGACAGCAAATTCACACTTGGACAGCTGGTGACATTTTTGAACCTTGGATAGCTGCTACCTGTGACGCGCTTTCCTATACATCATTCAATGCACACAACCATTTAGTGCCAGGTAATGGGTCACTCCCAAGACATTCATATTCAGCAAGCCATAGGAGTCACAGTTCAAGCACAAATAAAGTTAGTTCTGATACAATGAACAAGGCCATCAATTATAGGAATGAAATTCAAGCCAGAGTGTAGCAGTAATTAAGAAACAGTGAAGCCAGGGCAGGCACAAGTGACAAGAAGGGGACGGATCTCCTCCGAGCATGTCAGTGCAGTGTCCACCCACTCTCCCAGCATATTCTGTGAAGGAAGAGTTGCTCTCATGGGAGAAAAGTGCTAGGCTACCTATGTGCCAAACTGCAGCTGGAAATAGACAGGAGGGAAAGAAATTGTTAGGAGAGCATATAATTGCAAAATCCCCATTTCTGTAGTAAAACCAGTCTACAAAGATGAGTGTCAGCAGCAAGCCTGTAAACATCAAATGAAAAACGCTAAATGATGGATATAGCTTCACAAAAATATGCTTAGAGAGGAGTATGACAAGCTCAAATGGGAACACAGTGCTTTAAACACTAAAATTAAAAATGCACGGAAAAGTTATAAAGATTCTGTAAATGCTAACAGCAAAACAAATCAGTATGAAACATGTTTCTGAGGAAACCCCAGCCTGGGCAGATATTTGGGTTATCCTTAACTATTTTGCCTGCTCCTGAGGCTGGACTGAGATTGAAAGGAATCCCTTCTGATTGTCTGTGGGGAGTTGGGGTGGCCCTGTAACTGTGCAGGGGCTGCACTCTCTCATGCTACTGCTGCTTTGAAGCCTATAACGAGCTGCCTCAAGCTCCTTGCTGGTATTCATGATCTCTGCCTCTGGATACAGAAGGATGCTCTGACTCTGAGGACAAAAGCACAAAATTAAAGACAAATGGTGCATTACTGGATGTTATGTGGTGAAGCAAGACCCAGGAGAGGGTCTCAAAGGTCTCAGACCTCTGAGAGTGGCTCCTAGAGAGATGGGTGAAAGTAGGGGTTGAGATAATGCTTCTTGGTCTGCTCTGCAGCTCCTGGGAAAGACAGACAGCTTTTCCATGCCTTGACAGCTGACTGCCCCAAGCCTCCCCATTGCACTGCCTCAGTGCTTCAAAGAGCTGGTTTCTGGGGAGGCAATGGTGCTCAGCATTTGCCCAAAGGAGGAATTCACGGCTTCAACTTTGTTATATTCATCCCTCTCTGAACACATCCTATTTGGGGCCCAAGTCCTGTACTTTGTTTTGATACAGATTGTTACGAAGAACAGGGTTTTATCTGTTTTCTTTTTCAGTGCAGAATAGACGGAAAAAGAGGATGACCCATTGTGTTGGCTTAACAAAACCTGGTTTGTGGGGGCAGGGAAAAAAAAAGAGCTGCTAGAAGCTTCTATGTCTGGCACAGAGCCAATCCCTGAAGGCTCTGACGATGGGCAGGTTACTAGCCCAATTAGACAAGATGGTAACGCCTCTGTGATGACGCATTTAAGAAAGGAAAAGCCACGAGAAGCTCTCTTTCTTCTCCCCAGGGGTGGTGAGGCAGCTGCCGGAGCCCATCCTGGCTGGGGGGGCCGCCGGGCCCTTCCCGGCCGGGCGCCACTGGGGCCTGTTGCAGCCAGACCCCTCCTGAGGCCGGAGCTGCCCGTGTGGTGCTGGCAGGGACCACGTGGCCAGCAGCAAGAGACATGGTGAGCAATTCCCCGATGTGGAGCCCGGACAAGATCAACCTCTCATCTGCAGCTTACAGACACCAACTTTCTTCTAAGTCAGAGGAAAAGGAAAAGTGAGGACACGTGAGGAAAACCAACATGGCGGCACCGAGGGCAGTGAAAAAAAGGAGAAGGAGAAGCTGCTGCAAGCGCCGGAGCTGAGATTCTCCTGCAAGACTTGGTGAGGTCTATAATACAGCTCTTTCCCTATAATTCATGAGGTGCATGGGGGGGTGCAGAGATCCATGCGCAGCCCGTGAAGAAGAATACTCATGCTGGAGTGCGTGGATGCTGAAAAGCTGAAATCTAGTGAGGAATCCAAACAGAGAGAGATGACCCTTGCTTTTAGAGATCAAGGAAGAGAGCCTTTGCTTCCAAACTAGAACAGCTCATCCTTAAAAGACTAAACCCCATGAACTAAAATGACCCACACTGGCAGCTGTGGGAAGACTGCTTGACCCGTGGGAGGGATTCAGACTGCAGCAGGTTTGGGGGGGCTGTTGCTTGTGAAAGTTAAAGCCACACTAGAAAATTTTGCAGAGAACTATCTCCCGTGGGAAGGATCCCACAACACAGCAGAAGAAACTCTTTTCCTTAAACATAAAGAAAGACTCTAAAGAAGTGAAATACTGACTAAAACCCCATGTTTGTTTCCTTGCACGGTTGGTGGAAAGAGGGGGGGACTGGGGGAGAAAGGTGTTCTGAAAGTTTGCTTTGGTTCTCATTACTCTTTTTACTTTTAATTCTGTCAATAATAAATCTTCTTTATACTGTTTAAATTTTGAACCCGTTTTGCCCTAAAGTGTTTTTTTTTCAATAATCCCTATCTCAACTCATTAAGTGTTTTTTAATTTCCTCTCCTCTGCTTAACTACAGCAGAGGAAAATAAATAAATGGATTTTTTTGTGGGTGCTTGGAGTTTAACCAGCATCAAACCGCGACACCTATTTATATTCCCTTAAATCAGGAAAAGAATTAGTTTCCAGACTTATCTGAGAACTTATCCCACTGTTCTCCTCTGTGCCTTTCTTGCTAATATCAAAACAAGCACAAGAAACCTAAAATAGTAACATGGATGCACTTTAAAAAAAACCCAACCAACCAACCAAAACAATAACCATAACACATTTGCATGCTCTTGTGCAGGGTGAGCTGCAGTCACACAGCCGGGGCTGATTTCAGGAGCTGCTTCTGGATAAGAAGCCTTCTACCCTCCAGAAAGTGGAGGATCCATCAGAGCAGTGCAAGGTCACCATAGCCATGACCAGCCCCAAGACAAGGCAGTGAGCAGGAAGTGACCACGTCTGTACTGTTAGGCAGCTTGGGAAACTTGTACCATCCCTCTTCTTTTGAGGGAATGAATCTGTAACCCTAGTCACATTGCACATAGTATTTTTATTATGAAATTATTATGATAGCAAACAAAGACTGACAGCTAATGGGTCCAATCCCAAATATAAAATAAAATACTAAAAAGGTGAGCAGCACTGTTGACTTCACCAGTCTCTGAAAAATGATGCCAGTCAGTGTGTCCTTGGTCGTAACCACACACCAAAACACATGGGAAGAGCTTATGGATCCCTTGAGCATGAGCTTGCTGTTGTTGCTCCCTAGTAAAGGAGGTTTCTGAAGATGGTTTCCGAATCAGCTTCTGAAAAGTCATTTTTAGACAGTAACTCCAAAGACCTTCTAATGTCTGTGTACTTCTCATCCTGAAGTACATCAGAGCAGGAACATCCTGATGTGCTTTGTATTTGATTTGCCTACTCCTAAGAACCTCTTCATATGTGGAAAGCTTTGCAAAGCATTCAGGTACAGCAAAGCAGAAATGGCTTGCTCCTTCTGGGGACTGTGGCCTGGGAAAATGATATGGGGAAGTACCCTTTTTTTATACTTCTTGACCAAAACGTAAAGCAGGCACTTTGATTTTCTTACTATAAATCAGCATATGAAGTACAGGGATTTTACCATATACAAATGGCTAAATACCAGATACCATAGTGGAATATAATTCTGTGCCGAAATCATACCCGTCTCCACTTTTTTAATGCCTTTAAAGAAAAAAGTCTCACACATTCATTAACTTCATTGAGGCTTGGACTAAGGCCTCAGGCAGCATAAGGCTCTCATTGTCTCCACTGAAACAGGAGTTTGTAGGAGACTGGACATCATTCAGGGGTTGCTGCAGAGAGGTATCTAATTAGGAACAACTAATCCACAATTCTGTTGTTCTGCTGTGATTAAAAGTAAGGCAGCAGGGATGCCTGATGAAAGGAGGTGATCCTGAGTCCATACCAAGGTCTGAAAGGTGAGGACACAAATCTAGGATTATTCTACAAAGCCTGAAGAACAAACAAGCACAGATTTGGTAAGGGACTTGATAAACCTTCACCTCTTTTCTCTGACTAGCAAAGCAAAACAAAAAGGGGAAAGAAAAACTTCAAACCATGTAGCTAAATATTCCTTCTCTACCATTGGTCAATGCAAGAATTCACAAAAAGCTTTTACTCTCCCGGGAGTAACAAAATGGAAATGTCTGGGCTAGATCAGTGGAAGAGCTTTTGAACTGAAACATGGCAGCTAATAGGAGAATAGGCTTTATACCAGCCTGGGTGCAGAAGATTAATGACTGCGAATAATATGTATGCATTAGAGTGAATAATGACAGCCCTGAGGAAGGACTGGCAAAGACCGACAATTTTTTTTAGATCATTATTTCTCAGATGACAGAAACTATTACAATGAGGAAATATATGCACTTTTCATTTTTCTAATTAAAACATGAAAACTGTTTGTCTCTACCACATAATTCATTGCTGGCTCTCTCTTTCTGTCCCCTTGGCCACCTGGAAAAAGCATCTCTTCACAGGTAAGCTTTTTCTTAGCTGAGGGCCCACCCTATCTCAAAAGGTACTCCAGTGTCAGTGCTTAAAGTGAGGGCATAAATAGCTGTGTTAAGGATTCCCACAACAAAAGAACTGCATAATTGGAATTCTTGGTGGTCCTAAAGCAGACCATGCTAAGGTTGCTATCTGAGTACATGCTCTGCTCACTGACCAAGAAATAAGGGGAATAAAACTGCTTATGGGACTGATCTTCTTATGTGCCTGCTTATTAACAGTGCAAATTTTACATGATTATAGGTTTTATGGAGGATTTTGATAAAATGTGCATTTCTGTTCTGTTCTTAGAAATCTCAGTGTGGTGATTTTTTGCTTGTCTGAGAAACCTGAAATCCTCAGATCCTTTTGTAAGCTCTTTTCTAAGATCCTGACAGTCTTGACACCTAAAATATTGGGAGGGACAGAGCAAATAAAACCACAGGCAATTAGCAGCTGGTCTCAACCAAGGCATCACTTTCAACACTTACTTTTCTTTCCCTCGCTGCCCTACCTTGCCAGGCTCCCAAGAGCACTGAAGGGAGCTCTGAGATAGACAGAAGTGGAGAAGCACCCAATTTTTCTCCCTGTAAATCTCTTAAGTGTGGCAAAGCCCAGGTCTCTCTCTCTCCAGACGCTGATTCTCCCCCATCTTTGGCAGTTTTTTGCCTCTAAATGCAAAGCAGGAGGTAGAGTACTCTTATCCTGAGGGGGACATTGGACTTTGCTTATTGGGATCAGCAAGTGAGGAGTGAAAGCCCTCAGAGACCCACATCATGTCTTTGAAAAAGAGCCAAAAAGAGAAAATTAAAAACAATTAAGAAAAGAAAACATAGAAAAAGGTAGGAAATAAATCAGGTAAAAGTTTGCAGCATACACAAAAACACCATGAAAAAGTATTGACTGTTCAACACTTGCACATCTTCAAATTCACTAAAGGGACATGAAGTTATTAAAAAAAAAAAAAAGGATCTCAGACAGGCACACAGCACTTTCCCTCTCCCATACACAAAAATGTCCCCATGCTACTTGGCTCACCCGTCAATGCAGAAAAAGCTCTTCCTGGACACGCCAAATGCCCTGAGTGACACGCAATTTCCTAATCTGGCTTTGTTTTTTTCTCCTTATTTTGCATATAAATAGAGTATGAATTTATAACATATTTTCATTTACATAGGAAAACTGGAGAAAGCAGTTTGTGCCCCAGAAGGAGACAAAGAAACTTGAAGTAAATGTAGACCTAGAATTAAGCAAAATAAAGCTCTAATTGAGATAATTATTGTTATTGACTTGGAACTGAAACTCGTTTGGATGAATCCTCTTCAGATTTTGCCTATTCATTTCCCTAACTGTTAACATAAAAATGGCAGGTTTTAGCCAAATAGTCTAGCCTTATAAGAAAATAGAATATAAATGTAAGAAATAGAATGAAGGCTTGTTGCAAACTTAAATTCTAAGAGGAATAAATTATCAATTTTTTTAGAAGGCATATACTTACCTAAATTCTCCTCCCCAATTTTCAGATAAAAATAAAACTACTTACACTTTAGGAATAGCAAATGATTGATTCTGACTGGTGCTTAAAGAAAATACTTCTGGTTTTTGACGTCACTTTCTGCCACTGGGCTCTCTACATCATTATGTGTACATAATGTACACTTGTTGCTATGATTCCAGCAGTGCTTTGCAGACACTGCAAGATGAAAAATGTAGTCTCTATGTTCCTTCCAAATGGTTCAGCAGAGATTCTCCTTAAAAATAAAACTTTTTGAACACCTTTCAGCAACACTGAGACATAAAAAGTTTCTACCCACAAATAAGAGAAAAATAATACCAAAATAAAACAAAAAAACCGGAACCACCCACAACCAAAATTCAATACCCGTTTTAACTTCTGCAGAGCAAAGTGAACCTATAGTATTCACAGCTATTCATGCTCCAAAGCCATGCTGCACGTATTGATGTGAGCAGTTCATTATTCGTCATGCAAGGCATCCCACTGACCTCACTTCAGTAGGGATTGCAGAATCACAGACCTATTATGGGCAGGCCCAATATTTATGCACACTTGTCAGATTTCACACAGCTCCTCTGAATGACATGCTCTCCTCTGGTCCTGCCTGTCTTCTCTTTAGGCGCTTCTTTCTCCCCTCTGCCCTCTAACTTCTATGTGGCTTTTCATATAAGTGTGAATTTAACCAGCAAGCCTCCCCACAAGCTCACACGTAGGATTGTTCAGTTCTCACAAGCAACTCTGGACATATTCATTACAACCCCAGGCTGAAATATTCAATTGCACAATAAACCTGTGAGGGAGGGATGCTCTCTAGCCAATGTTAAGGAGCTGAGCCCAGGGTAAGAGCTGAGGGAGTGGAAGAATTTTAAAACTTTGCAAATACTGTCTGCAAATAGTCTGCAGAAAATACTCCAGGCCACCAGGTGATTGTATTTCCACTAAATATTTTAAATAGCAGCTTTGACAAGATTTTGTCTCAAACAACTGTTCTTCCTCCTAATTTTTTTCTGGAAACAGTATTCTTCATAGATGCCAGGGGACACTGATTTTCCTAAGAGTAACAAGGCTTTAATACCAAAAGATTGGAGATTAGAAGCAATGCCAGGTGTCCCTGCACGCTGCGTGGAGGGAGCGATGTCCCCAGCGCTGCTGTTGCATTAACACATTCCCAGCACAGAACAGCACTTCGGGATATATTTCACAGCAAGAAACGACATGGGGTCTAATGCAGGAATAATCTGCAGAAGCAGTATTTTCCTTTTGGCTGCATTTTAACAAAGAATGCAAAAGCATGTAGGCTTTTCTAGTCTGAATGTTTCTGTTCAAATCTTTTGATTCAAAAGCCTTTTTTTCTCAAACACTGATTATGAAAGCAGAACCTAAAACCTAACCAGTCCTTTTCTGAGTCAATATTCTGGGTACAACGGTGCAATAATGTCACCTAAGGGGTTACAGTTTTTGACAACATCACTAGCTCTTACATCGTTATTTGGTTATTTCAGTCTTTTTAAAATGAAAACAAAACAACCTCAATGTCAAAAAATGCAGTTTTGAGGTGTTTCTTAGGGTACTAGCTTGGTAGTATACGGTCAGATGGCTGCTCCCACATTAGAGACAGGGTGGTATTTTCAGCTTTTCTGGCAATTTTTTACTGTTTTGTTTCCTTACGCTTTTTCTGTTGATTTCATATCTGTCAGTGTGTCACCACAGAGAGATTAACTGAAATTTCAGACTCCGTTGAAGCCTCTTTGTCCTCTCCCACATGGTACATTTGCTGAACATCGACGTACCCCAAACAAAAAAGGGTAACTGGCAACAAAGTGGCCCCTGAGCCCACACTGCTGATGCAAATTTCTTCAAATCATGAGCTTTAAAACTCATTATGCTTGGATATTTGTGCAAATGTGCCTGGATCTTTGTGCACTGTTGTAAAAAGCTGCTAAATGAAGAAATGTGATATTGATTTTCCCACAATCAGATATTTACAATGCAAACAACCCCTAAAATATGTAGACTTCCTTGCAGAGCCTTGAAGAAGCTGCACAGTCAGCAGAATCCCAAAGTTCAGCTAACAAAGGTCAGGCAGACACATAGAAAAAGGAAGAAAAATGTCCTGGGACTACACCCACTTTGGAGAAGAACAGGCAGTTTGTTCTGCAAGAGAGGTCACAATTTCGATTTCTCTGCAGCCCCCCAAAGCAGCAGATGCAAACATGGATATGGTAAACAAGAAGGCTGAGTTTTTGTTCAACACCAGTTTCTGTGTGGCCTAACTTCTAGAGTGCAGTTTGCTCATGAATGTACCTCACCGAATTGTTACAAGGATTAAATCTCTGCAAGGATTAATCTTTAAATCTGGGCTTTGAAAAGATCTGCATATCATATGTAGAATAACAGCTAGAGTTAAGGTCACTTGATTACTCGCCAGCAATAGGAATTAAAAGATAAACTGTTGTGTAATTATCTTACGCTGCATTTAGAAAAATTCTCTCTTATTATCCTGGGATAAAACCTGCATATAATTTGTCATGAATTAAAAAGCACACAAATATTGAAAATAAATATACCTTAAATGATTCCACAGTTACACAAACCACAGTCACAATTTATTCTTTGATTCCATTTGATGTTCCACCATACTGCAAACATGCATGTCATTTTATGTTGTGGCAGCTATCCTGCAAATGAGCCAAATTCAGCATCGGTGTTAACAGGTGCAACCTGGCATAAGGCAGGCATGTTATGTACAGCTGCTGCCACAGGGATGGAGTTCATTCTGTTAAACTGGGAAGGTGCCAGGTTTACACCTTTCTGGTCAGTGTGTACAGTTCTGCTCCCCTATCTATTCATTACTGCTGTCTTCTTGAAAGTGAAGCATTAAATCAAAGAGAAGAGAAAAAGCAAAAAAAATGCAGCATAGATAAGAAGTTTGCCACAAAATACAACATCCAGGTTTATAGCTCTGAGGGGCTATTTCTCAGCTGTGGATCTGAGGTCAGAACCGCTCAGCTCTCCCTGTTTTAAGATCTGAAAAAAGACAAGGACCTTCAAAGACCAGTATGTTGAGTAAAAGAGGCAGGCACTGGTATGATGACTCAAGCAGAGAAACAGGCATGCCACAGTGGAAAAGGAGCATGTTCTCACTGGGAACCCTGTGCATCCTTGATGACCTCCACTTCTCAACATGAGACCATAAAGGCTGCTTTGGCTTGAGGATTTCTTTTTCAAATCACTTTTTTAGTTACTACCAGTGGCTTCCCAACAGCTTGTAGGGTCCAAATCCCAGCTGCATGGGCTGCAAAGGTTAGGACTCTCACAAAAAACTATCTCTTCATACATGGCAAAGGTCTATCCCAGAAAATAAAAGGTCTGTGATCTGGAGACACACATTAAGGAAAATCTCAAGAAGAGATCAGTTGTAAGGCCAACATAGTGACAAAAGCAAGAACAACCAGGGATTTGTGGAAGTGGAGAGAATGTCATGACAGCAGTGAGAATTACTTGGCAGTAAGAGAAAATAAACTCTTAAACCAGATTTATACTTGGAAGTAACACTATGACCAACCATGGAATCAAGCTGCATCAGGAGAAGTTCAGATTGGGCATTAGAAAAAGGTTCTTCACTGAGATGGTGGTTGATTCCTGGAACAGAGTCCCCAGGGAAGTGGTCACGGCATCAAGCCTGTCAGAGTCAAGGAGCATCTGGATGATACTTCTAGTAATAAAGTTTCATTTTAGGTCGTCCTGTGAGGAGCTGGGAGTAGGAGTTGGTGATCCTTATGGATCCCTTACAACCCAAGATATTATATGATTCTAACAATTAATGAGGCTAAAGTCTGTCCCAACTGCTGTTGATCTAGTCCATAACTAAATTCACTCTTCCATGTCCTACCAGTTCTTCCAAGCCACTTCTGGAAAAGCGAGAGAGTGTGTTAGTCAATCATATCATTTGGTAGGGAAATGAACAATCCTGTCTGTCTGTAATCTCCACATCACAAGAATAGCAAAACATTCCTCCATCTTATCTGCAGACCAAAGTCTGACATTAGTCCCATGCTGGCCTGGGCCCTCGAAGCGCTTGCTGGATTCCCAGAGGTTTTCCGCCCGGGAGATGATTGATTAATCCCCATCCATCTAACAGAAGGTCACTAGCTCACTCCATACTCTCCTGAATACTGTGCAATCACAGGGTTCAATTTAAAATTTCTAAGGACAAGCAATTGGCTCCTCAGACACTGATCTACGAAACAGCAGGGTGCTCAGCTACAGGATAAAGGAAAAGCAGGAGTGGCCATTTCAGGAGCCTATTGCTAATGAGTGAACCATCTGTCTGTCTTTGTGAAAATTGGCTATTTATTCTGACATTTTCTTTTCCCCAAACAGTTTTTCTGCTGATGACCTTATTATTTTAAAGTAATGTAATCTAATTTTAATGCTAGTACTTGTCAGAATTCTTTAAAAAAGCAATAATGATAACTGTAGCTACCTTAGTGAACAGAAAAATAAAAATGTATCATGCCTGTGAGAGAAAAGGTGCAAGTCCCACCACAAACAAGCCTCGCTGGTGATAATTATACTCATTATTCAGAAAGAAAACCATGGCCAGCTGTGAAATGAGTGACCGATACTGAATTCTTCGTATGGGATCATTCTTCCATCACAAATGAAAAAGATGCTGAATACAAATTACAAATTACAGAAGAAAGAAAGAAAGAAAGAAAGAAAGAAAGAAAGAAAGAAAGAAAGAAAGAAAGAAAGAAAGAAAGAAAGAAAGAAAGAAAGAAAGAAAGAAAGAAAGAAAGAAAGAAAGAAAGAAAGAAAGAAAGAAAGAAAGGAAGGAGTCACCATTGGCAAAAGCTTAACACAAATACATAAACTGAGATGGACTTTCCCTGCTCTGCCTTACCCAATTTATGTCTCTCAAAGGAATGTGTCCATTTCAGGACTGCAGACTGTCCTTGAATGCCTCTAAATGTGAACACCATTGTGGCAGAAATGTAGGAAGAGGATACAGAGATTAATCAAGTTGTCCATCCATCTTCCTGTATCACATCTCTGCTGCAGACACCACCAGCTGTTCCACAGAAATGGGCAAAAAGCCTGATGGTATGTTAATAGGGATAGTCTTCTGAGCCAGGAAGTCTCCTCCTTATTCTTACTAGCTATAGATTAGTTTCAGACCTCAATTATGAAATTTTGTGGCCCTTACAGGACTTTCCTTCAGGGTTGTTTTTTGGGTTTTTTCAGCCTGTTTTCAAGCAGTGCCATTACAATGCTAAATTTGAGCAGCTAAGGCATTGCCTATGCACTTCTAGTAAACAAGAATATTCTAAAATGTAAAAAAACCCTGAGTATACCAAATTTTAAAATGACATCTGAGTACATGCGAGTGGTTATTTTTGGATCCACACTTCCTTTTATCTCTTGTCTCAAATCAGAAAGCATGGGCCAATTGAGACCTCAAAAATGAAATCATAGGGAAGGCAGTTTCTTTGGATGGGCAGGTAGAACTTGATAGTATCTCTCCAACCACTTTTTGATATTAATTTTAATTTCAGCTGACCCTGTATTTAATTTTGCATGGTTTTATGCCAGGTAGTAAATGAAGAACACTGCATTTGGACTCATGTTTGTACTTTTGGTGAGGCAAGCATTTATCCCAAATGAACACTTTGCTAAGGAGCTTTGTCAGCAGCAGCATTTTCTGATATTTAAACTGAAGTTTGCCAGACTTAGGGAGTGAAAGAAGAGATTTATTGAGAAAGGACTGATGCATCCTGCTGCCATGAAGGTCTTGCAAGAACACACAGCTCATAATTACACGTGGCCCCTTTTTCTTCATCCTGATGCCATTCCCATCAGCCTTTGAGATGTCTCTGACATACAACAAGAGGAGGGATAATGAGCCTTGCGCTAGTACTAACCTAACAACTTTGGGGTGCACACCAGCCATCAGAAATCAGCAGCAACACTAAATAACAACAGAATGTACAAATCGAGGTGGTACAAGAGCTACATCTATTTCAATAATTTCTGTTTAATGAGTGCAGTCCTAAGGGAAAGAAGCTGGTCATGTCTGGTTTGTACAATGTGCTAAAGCACTGCATAAAGTTAACAGTAAGCAAAATTTTTCTTTAATGAATAGACAGAAGACAGACAAGCAGGAACTCTTAAGGGCAATCAAACTGGAACAAACTTCTCTTCTGATGGTAAAAATTGAGTGATTCTTACTTATCTGTTAGTTTATCTAAAGCACCTTGAGTATGTCCACTGGTCTCTAAAGGCACTGTGGACAATAGCTCCAAGCAAAGCTGCTTCACTAAAAGGGGACTTCAAAAATCATGATGTTAGCATTCATCTGTTCCTCATTATTCCAAGAGAATACCAAGTCTGAACAGATCTGGAAAATTGTACCTCCTACACAGACATTTTTTCCTCCTTATTGTCTCTCCAAGTCCTGAAAATGCAGCTGAAGGCGTGAACAGCTGCAATAGTGGAAGCTACAAACATGCTACTTATGCAGTAGCAATGCTGGAATAACCAGAGCATGGTGCTACCCTTTTTTCAAGGGGAGGACTTTCAAGAGTGAACTGATAAAGCAGATTTTCCTGCTCTTCTAAGAAAAGTGAGTACTCCAGGGCCACGTGTTCATCGAACAACAGGACATATATTTCTGGTTTTACCATCTAGTAGAAGATGCTAAAGGCCTAAAACCTCCACAGTAACTCAGACTATGTCTCAATGCCTCTATTCTGAGTTTTTCCTTCTGGGAACATTAAAAACATGATGATTTGGTTTATTTTTATTCGCATTAAATGATGAACCCAAGTGTAATTGATGGCATTGTGACATAGGTAGGAGGACTTAAGATAGCCCACTGGCATCCACTGCCAGATTGATCATTTTATTTGGTCTGAGAGTGACTGACCTGGGAATACGAAGGCTATTGTAATAAAAACAGCTACACCCCAAAAAATTTAAAGAACAAAAAATAAGGGTACAAGGTTGTCTAACAAAAGGCTTTATCACAATAAGCATAGAAACCTGGAGGGGATAAGAAAAATGACAAGGGGTGGAGGAACCCAAGTGACCTAATCAGTGAAATCAGAGCATGACAATGGACATTATGAAACGGTTGTCCCTAGAATGAAACCCATGAAGAGCTGGGGGGAAGAAACTTTCTACTTGGACTTGCATGCAAAATATGGAGCTTACTGCCTAAAGGGGCATAGGGCTTATTATGGGATGTAGGGGGAGGAATGGTGTAAAACTTATCCAACTGGCAGTTTGTCACATTAGGAAATGCTGTATTTTGCAGATCTGCTTCAAGTGGGCAGAGAAATAAAATTAGGGAGAGGGATGGTGCAACTAGACATTTCTTACACTTAGTTTCTTTTTCTACTTGGCATTGCTTATACATACGCATGAATGTGCCCACAAAGTCATAAAGCATATAATGGCAGTATGTACTACATAGCACACATTTGCATATTTTATTTATAAGGCTAAATAAAACAGCATAGTTGCTTTTACTTATTGATTACAGTCTTTACTAGTGTTCAATTTCACTTCAGCGTCTCTTTTTGACATTAATGGGCTGTAGCCAAGCTCACCTATTCCTTGCTCACACTGAGCGAAAGATCTCACCATAAAAGTTTCCAGGAATAAGAATTCATTCAGAGAAAAAGGATGAATGGGAATGGCATGCCTGTTTCCAAAACTGGAAATCCCATTCTGAAGCTTCTGACATTCTGGACAGGAACCCAACACAATCTCCTAAGATTACTTCAAGTCACGAATGTCAGCTTACAGAGGGAATGTGAATCAAGAATTGTTCCAATGGGTTAAGAAAATACACAGCTTCAAAGGACTAGTTGAATCCCTTTTCATACAATTCACCAATATAGTCAGAACATGAAGAATCACAAGAACTTTACCCATTCTGGCTTGAAATTATGCTTTCAATACAGAGCACCAAGTGCAAATGGAAAATGTCTGGAACAACCTCTACCAGAATGTAAAAAACAACTGAATAAAAGACAAAAACCAGGGTTGGTTTTTTTTTGGGTATCATCACCACTGTGCAGGAGGTCGGCATGAAACTTCTTGGTTTACAGAGGTACATCACCATCACTAAATTAAGAAAGAGAACCTTAAGGAGAACAATCTGCAGTCATTTTACAGGAGAAAACAGGAAGTGAAAAGACTGCAAACGTTGCTTGTCTTTTCACAGGTGGAAATATGTTCTCCTGACTCATGCATATGTAGGAGACCTGCCCACAGTCTAAGTCTATGCAGGAGCTTTTCAGTAAGACCTTATTACAACCTTTCAGTGCATGCCCGTAAACAAGAAGTTTGTCTTCCCAGCATAAATCTTCTACATTGTATTTGTGCTCTACTGCATGTCTCAGGAAAACACGAGAGGGTTTGTCATTGTTAAAATTTCAGATATAATGCAGCCAATGATTCAGAAAATTTCTCATTATCCTTTAAAACAGTTAATGTAAGCCTCACTTTTAAGCTGTACATTCTTTACGACAGAGAACTTGTCTTTTGCCTTTTCTGTGAAGTATTTGGGATATTTTGGGCCTCATAAAATTATAATAACACCCCCACAATCAAGGTAACGAAACTTAGCATTTTATAATGGTATCTCTTATAGAAAAAGTGTATCAGGGAAATTTGGACATACCTGCCTCTAACTGAAAGTTTTAATTACAACCAAAAATATTTCTAGTTTGACACATCTTGATTTCATCCCTTTCTACTTTTAAACAGGTTTTCACTTTAAATCAGACTTTCAGAGGAACAAAGTGCTTTCAGTTTAAATCTTTTAATTCTTTGCTTTCAACTCTCCCTTATAAAAAAATACCATGGAAATAATGCAAATATCAGCCTCCTTGCCGTAGGTCAGAACCAGAAAAATGTGAAAGTCTTAACTTTTTATATAATACTTCTTCTGTCTGCTACATACATTAACATTTACGATGGAAAATGTTGACGACCTCCCACCTCCAGTTGTTCAAGAATTTCTTGTTTAGCATCCACTGCAGACTATAACAGATTTGCTGGAATACGCATCTCTGCATCCTCAGATGAATGCTCTGTGTGTTTGCAAAGGTCTACAGGATAGGCATGCCAGAAAGCCAAGGCTGTTAACAGCTCCAGACAGTTCCCACTGGAGTTTCTGTGTGCCTCTAATACACATCTCAGTATTCACCCAGGGAAGACCACGTGTAATTTCTCTGCACAAAGCCATAATCTGTGCAGAGGATCAAAAGAGTCTTGGAGTTGATATCAGTAATTTCCTGCTATTCCATATCCTTGAATATTGGTGCAAAGGAATAGCCTCCAAGGAAGTTCAAACCTTCAGTTTTTCTGCCTTTCTCAACATTTTGGTAAACAACTCCCCATATCATCTTTTACATCTACCAGTTCAATTCCCACAGAACACAATGAACATGAGTCAGAAGTACACACACAAAGCATACCAAATTCCTGAGGAACAACAAAATTGCATCTCACCACTAACCTGGTGAATAAGGTTCCTTGCAAATCAGTGGTTAACCCCTCTTTGTCTGACTAGATTCAAATGGATTCATGTGGTAGGAGGGACATACATTCTTCTCAGGTAGACTTCAACTTCCAGATCATTCATGGCATCACCTATCCTATGACATGTTCAAGGACTTCTAAATCAATCCTACCCCCAAAGATGGCCACAAGGCTGATTTCAAGACTGCCATTGTTCCCAAGTCCCCAGCTAGTACTGAGAAAAGTGGCTTCTGCCTGGACTTGGGGCTGTTTTGGGTGCAAACAGCAATGCTGCTCCAAGCCTGGTGCTGCTAGGCTAACAGAGCAATCCTTCAGGAAGGGCGGGATTAGAAGAAGGACACAACGGATGCCACCTTTGCAGGGATGGGTGCATAGCTGCTTCCCAGGGCTGCCACACAGTTTGGGTCCAGGGGTGTCTTTGGGCCACATGGTGACTCCCTGTTCCTAACCCACCAGGTGTGCAGTCTCACACAGGCACCATCCCAGTGAGCCTGGGTGAGTGACTCTGGCTCCCAGCAGGAGCAGGAACATGTGTCCAGGCACTGAGAGGTGGGCAAGTAGGTCACTTGCATCTCCTGAAAGCTATAAAATAAAATAAAAAAATCTCCTGGGCTGAACTTTCCAAGCAGTGCTGAGGTGGCATGGGATTAGTTCTTGTCCTCTTCTCAGTTCCTCAGCAGTGGCACCAACCTGCACACACAGCACTTGGTCTGTAGAATTCCTTCCTTCCAATTCCCACGTGAGTGAGAACAACTCCTATGCCCTGGTCATATTTACTGCTCCTGTTTTTTCTACAATGTATTGATAAATGTAAAAAGGGGACCAATAGATTTTATATAACTCCTGTTCAAAGGATGTGAAATCTTGGAGGACATTTTTAAAAATGTTTCAGTGAACGAAGAGAACGACTACACATATTCCTGCATGGAGCTTGAGCCCTTCCTAGACTCATCTTCTCTGATCCCAGCAAAAAAAGTGATGCCCAATGGGTTGTGCTGAGCTCTGCCACACTGCGTCCCTCCCTTCGTGCCCTGGGGAAGGGGGCAGGCCTGAGTCTGGCACTGAGTGGCAGCTCTTCCCCTGCACAAACCCAGAGCCCAAATTCCCCTGCAGTGCTGCAGCCCACAAGTGACTGCAGATCTGTTATGCAGCTGTTCCTCTCACATACCTACCCACACAAATCCTGTTGCTCCAACTTTGCTGGGAAGGTACAGAGCACCACTAAATCCTATGTTATTACAGTCAGGATTAAGCTTACACATCCATGATGGCAGTGTAAACCATGATAAAAAGACTTCTTAAAACCATGCACCATCTAAAAACTGGACTCTCAGATTTCCTAGAAAATCTGTAATATTTTCTTTCCTTCACTTGCCTTTGGGAGAAAATATTAAAAGTAAAGGCCTTTCAGTTGAATTACTGACTAGATGTTGATCTGGCAATTTCCATTAAAAACAAATTCCCTAAGTAAGCAGCAAGATGATATAGTCTACTGTAATTTATTTTGCCAGAGAAAAATTACACAAGCAACTGCAATATTAGGATGAATTATTTTAAATTAAAGTTCCTGAGGAGAAGATAGGCATCAGCTAAGAAAAGCCAGCCATGTCTGGAAGCTGTATTGAGAATAAAAAAATGAAATGCCAAAATACATACAGAAATGGACATTTGATGTTTGAATGAGGATCTCTAATAGCTCAGATAAAAGAGAATATGAAAGTGGAGTTTCAATTTAGGGCCGATTCAGATATAATCCCTTCTGTTAGAGATTTGGAGCTGTGAAGCTTCTCAGCTCCAACGAGCATGCTTTTAGCAAGGTTATGCATGTCAGACTGAGAGACACCTGCATGTTCCCTCTGGGAAGCAAGCTGGGGATGATCACTGACAGTGCCTGAAAGAAAAAGCTTCTGCAGGAAATCCCTTCAAGCTAATGGGACCCCACGTAAATCTCAAATTCAATGTGTACCTAAATCCTAAATCAAGACTTGCCTTCATTCCTAAAACTGGTGGTAATATTTGTGCTTGTATGACAGGTCTGGTTGCTCACTTTATACAGATGCATGCCCAGTCTCCTGTGAGTCTTCCTAAATCCTTGCCCTTCAGTGATAATCATGTAGCCGTGAGATTCACAGACTGGTGACTTGTTTACGCTCTCTACCCAACAAGTTATTCTGTAATAGCTTCTGCCTGCAGCAACTCTCTGTGCCAGTATAAAAGTCACTTTGTCTTAGACTAGGGGAGCAAAGTCAGCAGCAGAAACACTTTTTCTACAGTAAACACCAAGGAGAAATGATGGGGATTTAAAGATTGCTGTTAAAAGCTGTGATTTGGAGGGCAGCCAGTGAAAGGATACCCAAAACAGACAGTAACTATTTAGGCACACACATATATTACAATTCTAATCAGAAAAAAAAAAAAGCTGCTTTCAAATGTATCCCTGAACATACTACTGTAGTAGCAGTTAGAGAATTAGAATTCCTTGCATAGTAGTTGGGCCTCGAAGCCCAACGGCCATCCCTCCTCAAGAGATCAGGAACAAACAAACAGACAGAAAAGTAGTATATGTTTTAAATAATTCTGTGCCTCGCTTTCTCCCATCAGCAGACCTGGAGTAAATCACACAGAAAACCCTGTGATGTAATTTTTTAGCTTTCCTGAAATACAGTGAGAGTCTCTGACAATAGAGTCTCTGAGATAGCCCCAAACACATTACTAAATGTCAGTAAACACTCTGAAATGCCTTATTTTCATTTTTGTGAGTATGAAGGAGCTACTCATACTTGAAGCAGTTATACTGGCTAAAATTTGTTTAAGATTACTCAAAATCCTTGCATACACAACAGCACTGCACATTCATGAATTTTTTTCTCAAGGACTGTTTTTTTTCTTGTGTCTGCAATAGTAACCAGTGATACTTAAAATTAATTTTTAGCATACTCCCTCTTTTTTCTTTATTTATCTTTTCTCACTACTGTTTAAATTCCCCAGGACTCAGTGGAGACAGTCCTCAAGTTTGACGGCATTAGCAGCGAATCTGCCTTGCCTGAAATGAGTCTCAGGCTGACATTAGATAGGACTCCCTGGATGTGGCTCACCAGCAGTTTGCATGTGGCTACTCCCTGCCACACCCAAATATGAAAACAAGGCATCAGTCGCTGTTTACAGCATTGCAAGAAATGCTGTAAACATCATGAGATCATCACAGGAAATTCACACAGTAAGGAAACAGGGAATTAATAACACAAACAGAGGAATGCTTCCAATAGACTTCATGCAAAAATAAAAAAAGAGGGACAGTATTTTCCAGCCTCTGCGGCACTGAAGAAGAAATGCCAATTGCAAATTAAAATCAGAGCGCTTGTATTTCATTAAGGTTAGGAAGGAAATTCTGTCTGCCCTCTGATAGCTGTTTGTGCCAGCCAAAAGTGAATTTATGGCATAATTGAAATTACATTCCTTTTCTGCTACTCACTTTCTTCTGATGAGCATCATTATGCTGAAGCAATTTATCACGTTTTATATCTGAGAGAGCTGTCCTGTTTCTACACTCCTACTCTTTGTACCATCACTTTCTAAAAATCTGGGCATTATAATTTCCTTCCCCCTTCTGGTTCCCTTTTACGAAAACTCTGCTGACAATCATGACACAAAATACAGAGGATGCACACAATCCCAGATAACTATTAAATCTTCTGAGAATTAAGACACACTTTCACTGTCACAGGTGAATTTTCACTTTGGGCCTTTGGCTCCAATGTCCCTAGTCTAGCAAGTGTTCCAAAGAAGAGCAGAAGAGAGACAGCCACCTGCAGCTGGTATATCTGTAAGTAGGCAAGCACTGTGCAGCTGCCCCAGGTGCACAGCAGATCAGGTGACTGCTCTGCAAGAGGGATATTTGTACATGTAGTTTCCCCTGATGCTTGGCCAAGAAGGGAAAGGAGACATGTTCTTTTCCATTTCTCCCGGCAGACGAATGAATTATCCACCACCAAAGGCAGAAGCTGGTGGGTTGGCCAGTGCCCTCAGATGTGCAGTTGCAAGAGGCTACCTCTGCTTATCATAGCAGAGAAGAGCCAATCCATGCCAAGGAACACAGTCTGTCAGCAGATCCTTTTCTTACTGCTGTTTACAAACAAACCTTGTTCCATGCTGAGATTTCAGAACTGGCAATCAGAAAGTACACTAAACAGATTTACCTTGAATGTCTGCTTGATCTAACAGCAAGCCCCAGACTCTGCTTTAAACACCATTTTCAAGAACAGAAATACCTTTTAAATTTTTAACGGCTCAACCTCACCTAGTCCAGATTTTAGCTCATTACCTGTTGCCACAATGCCGAAGTGACAGTCTGGAGTAGACAAAATAGCACCACATATGGGGAAAAGAGACTGTGTGGTTGCTGGATCCCACACCGTATGGGCAGGAGTAGGCGCACCACCACAAGACTCTAATGAAAGGTTTTTTAGCCAGCTTTTGAGAGTATCCACAGTTCCAAGACACCGAAGCCTTCCTATTTTATTTGGCTGCAGCCGAAATACTTCATTAAACCTCAGGCACTTGTTTGCTGTTGAACATCAAACCAAAATATTGGGTGCTTTGATGCATATGTATTAGTCTAAAGGATTAATTAGGTCTGGAAGAATAGTCCACAATTTGAGACAGAAAAAAATCTCTTTGCTTGTGTCTGCCTGTGTAGATAGCCACTGTTACCTGTGAAGGCTTGACTCGACCTCACCACACAGCCAGCTTCTTTTTAAAAACCACACACAGAAATCAGACCCTTGAGTCCTCTCGAGATCCAATTCCCCTACCTCCAATCCCTGTTAAATATGTAAGTATTGTCATCAGTTTTTCCCATATTTCAAAATTCCTGTGAACTGAATGCTAAACTCCTAGAAAGCTTAACATGGACATATTTTTCCCTACCTGGGCAGTAATGGGATATTTTACTTTTCATTTCATCATCTCACCCCCCAAGGCTGTGTTTGTAACACACACTCAGTTATAATAAAAAAAAATAGGTCTACAATTAAAGAAAGAAAACAAAGTAAAAAGCCAAA
This sequence comes from Eulacestoma nigropectus, assembly GCA_013397775.1. Classification (NCBI taxonomy): domain Eukaryota; kingdom Metazoa; phylum Chordata; class Aves; order Passeriformes; genus Eulacestoma; species Eulacestoma nigropectus. The sequence goes on along the minus strand of VZTE01005045.1, from coordinate 6,223,870 downwards.
AGCCAAAGCTATTACCCCATTAGCTTAAAAAAAAAAAAAAAAGAACCACAGGTAGCAATGATCATTCTGACATTCTGATATCTGCTCGCTTCTGGTCAAATTCTCCATCTCCTGTCAAAGAGGAAAAGATGTCACTGCTATGCATGTCATACAGGCAGAGTCTGACTACCTGGCTATAATAGTTAGGAGTGCTGTCAAAAAAATCCCTAAATGCACAGTCACTAATGATTTCATTGTGCTATATCTTTCATTTGAAAATAATAGTCAGTACTTTAATGGAGAAAATAGAAGCTCAATAAATCCTTAATGATGCTGAGTCTCTTTTATGCTAGCAGTTTTACACGGCAAAAACAATTCTTGGAAATGTCAACCTGCCAATCTGGTTTAAGGTTTTAAACCTTTATTACGAATTTAAGAGGTAGACTAGAAATATTTCTGTTAATGGCTTTGTTTGAAATGTCTTGATTATGGATGATCAGCTACAAGCAGTAGGTTCTTGCAACACAAGAAGCCCCTGAATAGAAAATTAAAGCTAAATCAACATTACCCCAAGGCTTTCTATTCCTCATTCCCCATCACAAGGTTCCAAGTGGTTACTGCCACATCCTCCTCACCCAGCAGGTCTTCACAGGAAACAGGAGTAAAATGAGCCTTTGGTGGTGGGCGATTTATCTGAACTATTTCCTCTCCTGATTGCCCAAGAGGAAATCTCATATTTTTCCCCTTCTCCTTTCTGAGCTGCCAAGTAAAACCCAACTCCAAGACCTCAGAGCAAGAGCTAGGGGGACCAAGTGAGGAACCAAATCAGTTGCAGACCAGGAAGGAGAAGAAAAGATGGTTTCAATTTTAAAGACCAGATTATAATACGACAAGAATGACAACCTGTGCATTCTAATTAGTGCTCCTGTCCCCTTCAATTTTGTCCACTGATGACCTGGAGTAAATGTGCCAGGATCCAATCAACACCCACATTTAAAACCAGTTAACAGACTGTCAGGTTTAGTTGTGAAAATGCCTTTATTAGTAACCGGTTTTAGCGAATCCTGGAAAGCACTGTCAGTCTTTATACACTGAGAATTACATGCTGGTTGGTTGATGAAACTGAAGCCTTCAGAAAGGCTTTCTTTTTTCCCTCTCTCTTGGTTTGTATTCACAGTGAAAAATCATATAGTAGTGTGACAAAGATCTTTCTTTTAATACCAGACTCTTTGAAGAAGTATGGTACTTCTTGTGGAGCATTATGTTCTGGATACCTGTGAGATATTGTATCCAAAGCCTTTCTCTTCCTCTTACTTTTAAGAAAAGCATCTGTGAAGACATAAAGCATCTGTGAAATGTCCATGTCAGCATCGTTCATCCCCCAAAGGCTCCCTCTTCCTTCCCTTTGACTAAGAAAATCACTGTCAAATTTTCTCCTGGTCATCTTGTAGCACAGAAACAACAATGCCGAAGTTCTCCACAGTGTTTATTCATAGCAACTCGGAAGGACAGCAATTCATGCAGTATTTCTGTTTTTTCCAACAGCCCAATAGCACAACACTGTGTTCAATGAAAGGCAGCTGCAGGAGTGTCAATGGCTCATCTTCCTGTGCAGAACCACAGGAACTCTTTCTATTTTTTACATTTTCCCCCCAAAGAATACACACTTTCTTACATGTGCAAGAATTATTTTAGCAAGAGTTGTGTCCAAGAGAAGCAAGAGACATCTCTGAATTTGTGTTATTACAGTTTCCTCTATGGCTGTGAGAACTGGTGGACTATTCACTCAAACAAAACTGAACAGATGCAAAACTTTACCCAAGAGTGAAATCAACACTGTAGGATAAAAACCACCCTGACTTTAATATTCACTGACATATTGTTTTCCATTTTGTTTGCTTTTTTGCACTTACTACAGTCAGGCTCAGAATGGAAGTGACAAATTATCCCACCATGGGAATGTTCTCACAATATTTTCAGGGAAATTGAGAGCAGGTGGAACCATAAATAGCAGAAAAGCTTCCTGTTTAAAGATTTTTTTTCTTGCCTAAAGTCCTGACCTAGAGGAGCAGCTTCTGGCAGTGGCTGTAAAATAACTTTCCAAATAGTGTAGCTCAGTCCTCAGAACCAGAGATGGCTGTCCCAAAGTATGTCTGAAGTCCTGCACATTTCAGCTGCCCCTAACCTTGAGGGCTGGTTTGCATATGCTGGAGAATTTTGTGTTCAACTAAGTATCCGAAATACGCAGAGGAAAAACCTAAGGTGAAGAGGAAAAGGAAGGAACCGAAGATGCGAGAATTCCACCAAGGAGGGACTTGTAGAAGTGGAGAGAGGAAAGCTGACCTGTTTGGCCATCTGAGGAGATGGAGGACACCAAAAAGGAGGAGTGGTGTGCTGAGCATTTAAAAGATATAATCTCACTAATTTTTTACCTTTTTTTATTTTTAAGGAAACGAACCCTAATTTCTTTTTCCTTTCTCTTGTGAAGGTAATCCAGAAACTGTAGTCACATACCCTGACAGCTGACCACAACAGTGGAGAGCATAATAGCTATCATTCTACAATTTTGATGCATAATGGTCAAGGTACAACAGGAAGCTCCTTCCCACATGATTCCCACCATTGCACATCCTTATAAGCAATGTAGGACCTACATTTCAGTTCCTTCCCAAACTGTTATGGGAACCTTCCCCTATAACTGCCCACAGTTTACGATACCTGTGGCAGTATGCACTACATCTTCTGGTTTGGGAATAATCAACAAATTAGTAAATTCATTCTAGAAGACACATGAGCATGGCAATGGAAAAGCAGAAGGATTCCTTTAGAAAGGAGGACTTTGGAAACGACCAACCTGTCAGCCTCATCTCTGTGCCTGGGAAGATCATGGAACAGATCCTCCTAGAAAGCACATGGAGGACAGGGAAGTGATTTGAGACATCCAGCACAGCTTCAGCAAGGACAAGTCCGGCCTGACCAACCTGATGGTCTTCTATGATGGAGTGACTCCATCAGTCAGCAAGGGGAGAGCTAGCAGATGTCATCTGCCCTTCTGTAAGGCCTTTGACAGGGTCTCCCACAACATCCTTCTCTCTAAATTGGAGAGATATAGATTTGATGGGTGGACTGTTTCACAGATGAGGCATTGGTTGGATGGTTGCAATCGGAAGGTAATGGTGAATGGCTCGATGTCCAGGTGGAAGGGCTCTGGGAGACCTTACGGCAGCCTTTTAAAAGTAGAGGAGTTACAAGAACAGTGAAGACAGGCTTTTTAGTAATGCCTATTGCAATAGGACAAGGTATAAAGGTTTTAAACTAGTAGAAGATAGATTTAGATTGAACATAAGGAAAAATTTTTTATGATGAGGGTGGTGAAACACTGAAACAGATTGCCCAGAGAAGTGGTAGATGCCCCAACCCTAGAAGCATTCAAGGTCAGACTGGGGCTCTGAACAACCTGATCTAGTTGAAGATGTCCCTGTTCATTGAAGGTGAGTTGGACTAGATGACATTTAGAGGTCCCTCACAACTCAAACTCTTTTATTATTCTGTGAAGGATCAGACTATTGAAAACTGAAGGAAGAGATGAACAAAACAAATCCTCAATTATTTTTTATAGAAAAATGTATATGATGAGAAACATTAAAGAGAAAAACAATTTAAAGGTTTTCAGATTTCCAACTGCCTTAGAATTGTTTTATCATATCATTTAATAACTTTATTCCCTCCTACATCCCTTCAAAGTCTGTTGCTTTGACACCACTGAACTCAGGGACGGGAATTTATCCTGAACTCTGCACACAGCGACAATGAGGTGAGCTGCCTTCACCAATCTCTGCACAAGACCCACTTTCTCTTGGCACAGCTGACTGAGGCAAGAGTACGCTGAAGAGGTTGGACTGTAACTATTTTGGAGTGATCCCTGAGAAAGAGGCCTTAAATAGACCAATACGTACATCTGTCAGTCTCAGATGGATTGTTGCGCTTCTTCTGCCCACGTAAGCATTATGCTGATGTCCTTAAATATCAGCACAGCTTACCCTCCCCAGCTCTGGCTACTATTGTTGGAGCAAGACCTAAAATTTGGGTAAGAATATCTTACCAAATTTTTGTATTTATTTGGGCTAGAGTTTCCATCTTGTGACAAAATATACAGTAAAGAGAAAAGGAAGCACAGAAATCACAAGCAGTGTACCCATTAGGGGCAGACTGTGTAATTTTTCTAGAATGAATGAACCACCATTGTGGGTACTTAAAGGAACTCCAGGCTTTCTCACACCAAGGCACATCAAATCCAAACCCAAATCAAGTGAAGGTTTTGCCCTGCCTCCTCCCACGGAGCAGATACTGTCTCCTTCCCAGGCATTTTTCATCCTCACTCAGGCTGAGTGTAGGAACAGGGTGAAAAAACATCCTAACCTTGCAGCGAGCTCCCAGCTGATGTAACTGCTGGCAAAAGCAATGGGGGTGTGGGGATCACTCCTGTGGGGGTGAGAAAGAGGCTGACATATCGCACACACCACTGCTTTGGCATGGATCGGGTTTGCAAAAAGAGCAAGATGGGTGAAAGTATCCTTGTCTGTGGCCTGAAGAAACAGGTTATTTACAGAGAGCAGCAAAATATGCTGACTAGATTAGAAGTTGCTTGAAGAGCCACAACTGTGTAATTCCACCTCTTCACCACTTAAACCCTTTTCCTGACCTACTTGCACCAGCTGACTCCATTTTTCCCTTTCAGGGGAACTGAGAACTTCTTGACAGATCCAGGCAATGTGACAGATCCCAGGCTCTGCCAAGCTGGGCCACCTTTCAGCCAACAAGGCTTTGGATACTGGAGCCAGGCTTACCTGCACAGTGCCAGGCATAGAGAAGGGGGAAAGTCCAGTGCCGTAGCATGCGGCAATGAAAAATTTGCCAAGACGGTCAGATCTTTGCCCCTCATTCATCCTCTGACAACTTGAGTAGTGCAACGTTAATAATTCATAAGTTATCTGTGCAATAAGTTACGTTCTCCTTTTAAAAATAGAGCTAGAGAAGCAAGTCTAAATAATTAATTTTAGAAGAAAAATAATCAAGTAACCCTTTCAAAGAAGGACAAAAATCAATAGCTCTTTTTTTTCACCTTGCTAAGCATTTCCGGACAGTGCTGATCCCATGGATGCCGATGCTCCAGTGTGACACATATTCCTAAGTGCAGCATCATCACAACAAAAACCACAGGCAATCTAGAAAATTTGCTGAGAAACTATGCATCTCACAAAGCTCCTCTTCTCTTCCTCTTTTCCATCCTGCTACCCAGAGTTCCAGATGCCGGGATAAAATTATGGATGATGTGAGATGAAAACAGTTGGCGCCCGCTCACTGGGAGCCAGCCAAAGGGCAGCAGGGAAGCTGTGCCTCCCAGGAGCGGTGGCACTGAGCTGGCCAGTGATGCCGGCTCTGCACTGAGCACCAAACCAAGGGAGCTTTTTTACAGGTTTGCACGCCCTTTCTCCTTCAGCTGGAGCTCCCTGATATGCACACGGCTACATTTGCTTGGGATCTGTGCTGGCTCCTCTGAGCCCTGGAAGGAAAGCAGGGAGGGCAGGGCATGAGATATCTCTGAAGCTACAATGCCCTGGTATCCACCTCCACCCCAAACACCGCACGACACTTCCCACAGGAACAGTTGCCAGATAGTTGCTGGTCTGAATTAGTTTCACCGGAGAGTGGAACGACAAGGGATATATCTTATCAGCTCCAGTGTGATTTAGCTGTGGATATTCCAGATTTAAGTCAGCTTCTGTTCACAGAAACAGCAGCATGCTGTGAGAGTTTACTTCTGCTGAAACAAAGTCTTGCCCACACCTTGGCGAGGAAAGCAAAGGGTACTGTCTTCACCCGGGACTTATGCTCCAATTGAAACACGATTTAGATATGGAGAACCTGCACTTATTCTTCCCCCCAGAACAGCACTTGAAGGATTTGCTGCCAATATTTTGCAAAGGTTTGCTCTGGAAAACCTTTAATTATATTATGGATATATTAAGGGAAGGAATGAAAAAAGAAGTCCGTATTTTTCAAATGAAAATGTCACTGAGACTACAGTTTGTTTGCACTGTCACTGCTGAAGCCCACGTGACAGACAGCAGGATTATTTTTGGTAACTGGGTGGAGGATGGGGAAACTGATACACGATTTGAACTTCTCCATGCCAGTCTCTGCTACTGAAAAAGTTACCAAAAGACTTCTGCTATGTAGTAAGAAAAATGCATGATAAATGGAGCACAGAGAAATTTCATTTATCATAAAAAAGGTTTCCTTATAACTAACTGGTACCTGGACAATCATGCAGCTATGGTAGGTCATTTTTCCTGCTGTAAATGCCATCACTTAAATGTAATTTCTCCATATGCAAAGGCCAGTTGTGGTCTTTCAAAGTATGTGGGAGCAAAGAAGGAGATGAGTAAGAGGAAGCTCATGCCTGGGATGAGAGACTCTACTCAGGCTGAGTAACAGAAAAGCAGGGGTTTTGCATGAGACAGATCACTGGATCTGATCAGCAGAATCACTGTTACTTTATCTCAAAATCACTCACTTCAAAAATTATGATAGTATTTGGAAGTAGTGTCAGATGATTGCTGGCCAGTCTGGACAAACAGCAAACACCTAGAAAATAAAGACTAGTTGAAGCTTGGTGGCAACTTATTTGGTAAATCATAAATCTTAATTGCAGATGCAGATACTATTCAGGGAGGGACATTTATAAACATAACAGACTGGCACAAAATATTTTGAAAATTTCGGAGTCCTTTTGTTTAAAGACATTTTTAAATTTCTAAAAAGAAATGTTGACAGTGCATTAGAAGATGCATAATTCAATTACTTCAAATAAAAAAATCACATTACAGAGTTTGCTTCCTATCTACTATGTCTTTTGAGTCCAGAGAGATCCGCTCCCACAGATTCCCTCCTAACAAGAAGGAGCAGACCATTTCACTATCTGTACAGTTCCTGAAATGCCATAACAAGTATAAATCATTCACTGTGGGTAGGTACCAATTCATTATTTATCACAGTGAAAAAAGATAGTGGAGACAAAATGGTGCTGTGGTAAAACTTTCATTCAGTTAATGGGTTTAGTTATGATTATTGCATAGGATTTCATTACTTAAAACTGTCACAAGCACTAAATTCTAAACAGGGTTATTGAGTCCACATAGAGTTCTTGCTTAGTCCTTCTAGTGTTACTTGAATCCTGTCCTGTTTCTCATAAATTTCCGTTCATGCAAACTCACTGATAGCTAAAAAACATAATATATTACAAAAATCAAAGAATTTTCACAGTATATCCCTACCTCTATGAGTAAATTTAATTTGAAAAATGACAGAAAAACATTATGTGCCACTTTAATAAACATGTATAAATTCCTAGCTAATGAAAACATAGGGTGATCTATGCAAACAAGTGTGTTTTCACCAAAAATAATTTCTTCACCACTTGTGTACCACTTTGCACCGTATCTATGCATTTATATCAGAGCAAAAAGAGGGAAATGTGATTTCAGATTGGAATAATCACACTTTACACACATGCAGCCTGTGTTATGCCCTACTTACAAGGTTCATGGCAACGAAAATCACTGTCACACTCAGCTCCAGGCTTCATTTTGCTATATCATGCTTCATTTGCTATATCATACAGAGCTGAATTCTTCTATGAGCAAAATGCTCTCCACCTCTACTGATGTTAAACAGAGTAGTGCACTTGCACTTTGGAGCAAAATTTGTCTCAAAATAATATGTCTGAAAGACTCTTCAACTTAACTTGTATAATTCTATTATTTTTTATAATCTTCTGAATGCAGCTTTTCACTCCATTAAAACAAACAAATATTTTAACAGAAAATTTTCTTTGACTGTTAAAAGCAGCAGTTCTTGAACTGTGCCTCAAAAATCAGGTGCTGCGGGGGAGGAGGACAGAATAAGCTTGGGCATTACAGCACCCAAAGCAAGTAAATCTCTTGGATGAAAGAGCATTTATAGAAATCACTGCCCTAAAAAGCCCGTGGGTAACCTGGGAAAGCCCATTTATAGTAGGTACTGGTTCTCATCTCAGTCTGTGTCCTGAAGAGATGTGTTGGAGACATTACTAGGGGCCAGAGGACTTGTACTTCTCTCCTCTTATGCAGAAATCAATGGAAACAAGGTTTCTTGCCTTTTGCCTCTACCCTTGTTTGTAAAACCACCAGTGAAAGCGAGCGGCAGCCACAGCCCTCCACCAGCTGGAAGTGATTTCCTGAGTGAAGACGCCCAGAGAACAGCACTGGTGTCTCTAACGGTTCCAACAACCTGAAGGGTTTGAAGCATTTCAACTGAAGTCAGGAGCTGACCAAGAAAACGTCAGTGTCACATGGAGGCTGCTGCTATAGCACAGGTCCTTGCAAGACAGAAAGCAACACCTCCGGCTGCTCCCCCTCTGGTTCTTCTACTTTCAGTGGCCACGAGAGAGACTGTCACCTGCTCAGTACAGCCGACCCACAACCAATAAACGCCCCTTTCTTCCCAGTTACACAATTCTCATTCATTTCTTGCTAACCCATTTCATAGTACTCACGTCAAACCTTTCGGCAGCTGCTACCTCTGACCTTATTCCTGCCCTCTCTTTGTGTGGCCTGGCGGGGCTGCCCTTCCCCAGCAGTGTCAGTGCTGCCACAGCTCTGCCTCCTTCTCTACCCTGGCTCCCAATGCCAAACCCGGACAAAGGACATGGGAAAACACAAGTTTAGCGGCTGTGAACAAGCAACCAACTGATTCTCCTCATGGGGAACAGGAGCTGGTCCTGTGCCATCTCAGTGCTTTTCTTCAGTAAGTAGCAAAAATGGTTTGTTCTTCCCCAGGTATGGAGCTTTCAGAGACAGGACTACTCTGAGAGGTACTGCTTATAGGGGAATTAATGATCACTGTACATAAAGGCACCCAACACTTGCTAAGCATGATTTCCTAGCTGTTTATACTTAGACTAAAAATAGATCATCCTTTTGTGAAGTATCTTTCCTGAGAAAATATAAGGAAGAAGTTCCCTAAGGATGCCCTGGTGGCTTCAATGATTTTTGGGGTTAGATGTTGAGTGGTGATGTTGAGTTCTCAAAGAAAATCCACTTGCTATTGCAAGCCTTTGAGAAAAGTTCTGATTAGTAGATGCTCAGAAGAGAATTGGTGAGGGTTTTGCATTGGTGCAAAGGAAAGGAAACTTCAGAAAAAAAGTGTTCTGAATGCTTGCTGGTTGATTGATGGAGAAAAATTCTTAATATACATCAGTATTTCTCATGAGGTGCATTAGGATATTAGGAAGGGGAAAATGACAGTTGCAGAGATGTTGCTGAGGTAATTTGTTAGTGATGGAGTAATTTTTTTTCTCTCCTGGCAGCCTATTGACTCAAATGGCAACATTAATAACCCAGACAACACGAGGAAAAAGCAAGCAAGCCTTGGCAGGGAAATGTGTGCATATCGAATCTGTGAGGGCACACCGCCTTTGCTTCTGAAGCTGTAAGGAGGAAGAAGCTTTGTTAAGTCACAGAAAACTCTAGCAAATTCCTAGAAGGGACAGTTCTCAGAAACATCCCAGGATATCCTACAAAGAAGTGTTCACAGCAGTAGGAAAACTCTGCAGCTCTGATGGAGAAAGCCACGGAAAAAGGTATCAGAGGGTGGCCCAAAACCAGCTGAAAAATTCACAGTAAAAAATACAGAAAGGGAAGATTTGAAAAACAAAAACTGAAAAAGTAGGTGAATGTAATCATAGAAAAAATCAATGAACAACAGTGCTTCAGCAGATAGAGAAGACTGACACAAGAAAAAACTTGGTACAGTCAGTAAAGCTAAAAAACATTCAGTGAGAAAATATTATTAGCTAGTGAAACAAGTATCTTCAAAAGAATCAGTGGAAGTATTTCAGGCAAGAGTAGCAGATGAAGAGCAGTGATAAACGAGTAAAAACTGGGAAAAAAAAGACGTATTATGGGAAAGAACCATATTATCTTTTGGCTAACAGAACTGAAATAAAAAAAGAGGAAATAGAGTGGCATGAGTAAGCAAAGTGAATGCCAGGATACTGATGAAGACATTCATAGAAGAATGATGTCTAACTGGAAGACATCAGAATTGTACAAAATCCACAAGCATTCATTAAACATCCTTATGAACTCATATCTTAGCTCAAAACACAGGAAATGCAGCAAAAGGCTGGAGGGATGGAACATACTTATGAAAAAAAAAGAAAAAGACAAAGGGAAAGAAGAAGGTGGCATTATTTGAAAACCTGCAAGTGACTCACCAGTTATCTGAGAGCTCCCTGTTGAAACAATCAGTGAAAATCAGAATATTTTGTTGATGGGGAGCATTTGGCAGATACTAGAACAAAACAAGGGCCTAAATGCTGTTTTGATAGATTATGCAAAAGCTTCTGAAAACATGGCATGAAATGGGAATCCAGAAGCATCTGGGACTGGGAAGGGAAGTACATTAGCAACAATTCACAGGGAGAGGGTCGGAGTGGAGAGGAGAGGAGAGGAGAGGACTGTGAAGGATTATTTTCAAAGGTAAGACACACTGAGAAATATTATTTAGTGACAAAAGAGGAAAGTCTCTCTCATCTCTACTTAATACAACAACTTGAAATTACATGGTCAGTAGGAGGCAAAAAATTATTTTCCAGTTAAAACCGTAAGGCTTCTTTCTTAAGGAAATAAGAATTTTATTTAGATAGAACTAGCCTATACACCCAAGAAGTCCTGTTGAAAATATCACAAGAGATCAAAACAGGTATTGGGGTAAAAAAATATATAACAGCACTGAACATAATAAATGTTAGAAATTCTTCAAAAGATTACGATCAAAACCAAAGGTGGCTTTAAAGAAAGAGTGATTTCAGAGATGTGTACAATTCCTAAAGGACACAAAATACATTAAAGATAATCAACATATATGCCAGCTACTGCAATGGGAAACGGAACCTGAGGGAGTTGTGCAGCAGGCCAAAGCAGAAGCTAGCTCTGAATTAAGCAATAAATATGAACACAGACGTGAGATCTTTCTGTTGATCCAATGATAGAGGAAAAGGGCTGAGAATAGTCAAGGATATTACAGCAAATGAGCATATGGTTGCAGTAAGCTATATCAGAGAGAGAATACTGTCTAACTAGATCTCAGGCAATGCTCCAGGACCGGATAGGGAAACTCTCCTTCTAACTGTCAGCCTTTAGATAGACAAGATGCAGAGCCAGGGTGGATTGGGAAGAAGCTACCTGGCTTTGGGGTCACTTTTGTCCTGATATATAAAGCACTAGCTTTCCCACTGGCACGTCAATAATGCATTCCTTGCACACATTAAATGTTCCTAAGGAGGCACTGCTTCTGGTAGTTATTTGAACACCTCTTGAGTGAAGAATAATTTTTTTTTTTAGCAATGTCAACAACATTGCAAACACACACTTATCTGACACATGCGTAACTGTGTTTCTCCAGCTTTTGGCTCATCTGTCCTTGCGTGACCTGCCAAGGACTCCAACCTCCATCTTCTCACCTCCTGTGACCTTGTGAAATTGTGGCTGCCAGAGAAACCACAGCTCATGGCATGCGAAACCAGACTATCTCTACTACTACTACTACTACTACTACTATCTCATGATACATCTTATGCTCTGCTTTATCTCCAGATCAGCATGAACACATCCCATCACTCTACCTGTTATCTCTCCCTTTCCCTAGGTCCCCTCCAGCTTTTGCCTTTTATGGGGCAACAAATGCTTACAAAGTAAGGGTGCATTCACTTCACCTTGCAATCCAGCAGAGAGACAGCTGACTTAGCAGAGCTTCCCAGCACAGCTAGGCTGCAGCAACCTAAGCAGCAAAGTAATTTCAGCCTGGTTAGAGCCAGCTTGAATCTTCATCACTGCTGGACCATTTTTTCCCCCACTTCTCACCCACAATTTAGTGCTTAAATCCCAAGACCATCAAGCAATACCCAGTGGACCAGTGTGTTAATCAACAACAAGCAATAAAACCAGGACAGTGGATGAGATGTTATTTTTGTACAGAGTAGAGACTGCAGACCCTGTAACATGGTGTCATGTCCACTTAGCACAGCATTCACAAATAACATGGAGAAAGGAGAAGAAGAGCTAGAACATCATGCAGACCTTATCTTTTGTGTCAGGTTCACAAGTGATCTAAGCAACACTGATATGTATACCAGCTGATGATCTGTTCTATGAGGTACAAAATGCTCCAAAACTCCTGCACTGGACTACTCATAACTCAAACGCACAGCGAAATTAAATAGGGGTTGTCCTTATAAAACTGAGCCAGGCTTTGTGCCAGTTGACTCACAAGTAATGTTGGAAAGATTAAAATAACACATAATTGCACCAGCTCTCTAAATCTGACCAGAGCTCAGAAGATAAATGCCTTACCTCATTATGTTTAAATGCTCTATCTCAATCTGGTTTAAAACAGAGCAGGGGCTGTGAGCTGCTAATCTGCCGTTCCGTTAAGAGAACAGAAATACCGCTACAGATCGGGTGCAGGCTCCAGCAAAGAGCTGTGCTTAGTATTTGGCTTTCCTTTATGGTCTCCTGCTCCTCAGCTCACTTGCTTCCAAGGATCATCACTTCACCCAGTATGACTATGTGTCAGCACCAGTTGAAATGATCCCTTTTCTCGAGACAGTGTTTCTGTGCCTGAAGTGTAATGTTATTTATACATTACAGACCACATTCCTGCTGCCTAGCTCATGCTGATGGCTCCACCGCCACCACTGAGGAGTACCAGCCAAAACAGTGCCTTGCCTGTCTGAACCCTGCTCTCAGAGACAAGTCATGCACACCTCATTTGACTTTCAAGTAGGTGGAAGTCCCAGTCTGTGTAAAGAACAGCCAGAGCTAGCTGGAGTCAAATCAAAGATAGTTTTGCTCCAGCAGGAAGAGAGTTTTTAAGGAGGCAGCTTAAATGGGACAGAAGCCCTGTGAGAAGCCCTAGACAAAAAAGTGGAGCATCACTCATCTACATCTCTATTGATTCTAAATTGCCGACTACGTATCTGGGACATATAACAAAGGAGACCTTTGGGGCAATTGTGCAAGCAATATCAGCAAGCATTTCATGTAAGAGTTAGTCTAAGACACCTGTGTGCCAAATTTCCATTCTAACCCAGCAATACTGCTCTGCCTGGCTTTTCTGACAATTGCTTACCTCTTTTAACTTGTCCAGCTCATTTTGCAGTGTCTGCTTGGATACTTCCACCTCAATGATTTGCTGCCGAAGGACTTCATTTTCATCTTCTGCTTTAACTCGTTTCTCCTCCACACTCTCCAGCTCATGGTGTAGTCTGACAGAAACATCTTTGGCTACCTGGGCAAAAGAGCACAAATGCATGAAGATTATCCATGAGGAGCAACAGCTACAGTATGTCTCCTACAGTAAGAAGCATATTACAGCCCTAGACAGCCAAGAGATTTTTAATTCAATTATGACACTGTTGATGGAATGCTCCAAGCCTTCCAAGTACCAAAATGAATATTCATTTCTAATAAAGAAATCCAGAACGAAAATATATTTGATTACCCATCTCCAGTTCCCTCTCCACATTATGCTAAGGCAATGCCATGAACAGCAGGAGGAAACAAGCAGATACCAAACCCGCCCATCAAAGTCCCAGCATATCACATAGATAAAGCCAAAGACAAGGAATTGTGCTGTAAAGCTGACAGGCCATCCATCAAAGCAACATGTGTGCAGCAGTCTCATCCACCCAAATTCGCTGCTTTAGCAGCAATCACAACTAGGCAAGAGTGATATGAAAGCACAGAAATATATGCTAGCTTAGGTTTTCTGAGTCCAGCCTAATAAGAATAGGTATTTACTCCAAAAATGTTTGTAAAGGTGATACATCATACAACATGAGGAATTATGGAATTGCAAGGAATCAGTAAAACCAAAGCCAACTAACTAAAAACACTCAATATATCTTTCATTCAAATCTATGTACAAGATTTTTACTGAGTTATGTATCATTGCTACTGTTATAAGGTTATAGTTTGGTTTTCATTATAAAAGAAAAAACTAGATCTGAAATTTTGAAAGGTTTGATGACTTGATATGTTACTCTCATTTCCACTGCTGACAACAAATCATTCCAGTTCCAGAAGATTTTATGTTTTACATTTTTAAGTACAATATTCTTAATAATTGCAGTTGCAAGCAGTCCTTCTCTACAGAAGATATTTTAAAAACAGCTACAAGATAGCAATATTAAGATGAGTAAAGCTAGATAAACATCATGCCTATACAAAGCTTTACTAGGTCTTGATGGAAGCATTTCTGAAAGATAAAAAATCTGTTCCAGTATGAATATAATTTTTACAGGGATTTGTGTTTTTAGGGAAAGAGCATTTTGATTCTCTATCTGCCCTGCAAAAATATTATAACAGTCTGTTCCTGTTACAAGTAACTCACTAGGCACTAAGAAATGCAACTCTTGGCTATTTTTTTTCCAGTTACTTGGCATAAGTAAGAAGTGAAAAGGAAGGAAACAGCATGAACTGGAAAAAGAATATCAGGTTTTGTTTATACAGTATTGCAAAGCTAAGGTTTTCAGTAAAACCAGTAAAACAAGACCCTTTAAATATTTCAAATGCACAAATGTAACTTGACTGTATTTCTTTCATTTTGAATCTAAACACATGGTTTTTTACTCACTGACACATCTTATGATGATGATGAGTTGAATATTTGTTCTCCACCACAGCTGAAGGAAATTGGTCCTGACATCTGGAGAACTACTGCTTGTTTCATGTGTCACCCTCACTTCCATTGCAGAGAGCCACATCACAGTCTGCTCTCTTTTGCTGTGAATATGAATCTCTCAACTCACCTTTAAATCTTGTTCCAAGCTCCTAATGAGCTCTCCATCCACATGGCCTGTTTGTGCAACTTTCAAGCTTTTCTGTTCTGCTTTCCTGAGACGATATTGCAGAATGCGGCAATTCTTGTTTGCCCGGTCCAGCTCTCGCCGGAGCTCCTGCAGCTGGTAAACATCTTCCTCTAAATAGCTGTCACGCATTTCTTCCATTTCAGCCCGAAGTTCATCCAGCTCATCCTGTGAGAAGTCAAAACAGTGCTCCATCATACCTCTAAATCTCACCCGTGGGAGCAAAATAGGAAACATGCTCGCTAGGATACCATATTAATGAAACCATACAGATTGCACCACGCAGCTCCAGAAGTCACAGAAACAGGAGTTTTAACCCAACATTGAGTAATTAGGCTGAACTAAATTAATTAATTCTTGTCATATTTCTTTCAATTGCTTTGATAATTAAAAACAAACCAGAGGCTCATGTCTCCTGAAATGGATAACCTTCATTTTACTATCTCAAATTAAAATTAAGAGTGCACAATACTTTACCACTGTTTGAACTGATTCCTTGTTTTACTTAGACTACAGTAAACCTACTAAACCAAGTACCTCAACATCTCTGTGTGGTGTGCCTTTTTAACAACCAAAAACAACCCTCCTAAAAATGAAATTTTCCCTTGAAAAATGTTTTACACAAAATACTGAACTGCTCCATATGGACATGCTGTCCCATCTGAGCCTAACACTGTGCACTGGCTTAATGACACATGAGTTGTGTGCAGGAGAAGTGGGTTTTTGTTGTGTGCACACACATCTCAATAACAGGACAACAGGATCAAAACAAAACCTGTGCCCACGGGAATAACCTGCTCATTCTTTTCTGGGCATCATGAATTGTCCCAATTCCACATTATGCCATGAGTGGCACTTGCTCTCAAAGTCAGATTAAAGATTTACAGCTGAACAGGATAAGCTCTATCATTGCCATTTGTTTAATCTGTGTATGCCTGAAGCTCCAAAGCTAGAACTGTTATAAAGGTCTTCCAAGCAGAGGGATACAAGGTATTAAACTACTGCGTGAGAGAAAAAAATATGATTCCACAAACTTTAAACAAAGTTGGGGGGAAAAAAATCAAGAAAAAGTGTCTGGAGGAAAATATTTGAAATTAACCATTAAATTTTTAATTGGTTTTTTTAAAATGGCATTTGATATTATAAAGACCAAATTCTCTGTGGAAAACTTCGCTTAAATAAGATTCCAGGAGAACTTGCACTGGGGCTCACTGCACTGTGACCTCACTTCGGATCTCTAAATCACTCTTGAAATACCAAGGATGGCTGGAGATTATTTCACACTTAAAATACCAAGGGTGGCCAGAGAATATTTCACACTTGTCTCAGGGGGAGAGGGCACTGCTATGAAGTCAGAACCCTTGACAAAGCCCCCCCTGCCCCTGGCTGAACCATTCCTGTCCAGTCCCTGCATGAACACATCTGCCCATACTCTCCTGGCACTCTTCTCAACCACTCCCCATTCCCACAGCCTAACCAGACTGACGTATTAATCTTGCTTCATTGGAGCCTTGATAACAAATGCAGGGCAGATCTTGTCCCTCAGCATGGTCCTGACCAAAGGAAGATGGGTAGAGCTTCTTTAGCCCTGTCAGTTATGTCAGAATTACAGCGTTATTCTCAACAAAATCCCATCCATGTATAAAAACTCCAGCATTTATACAGCTATGGTTCAATTTCAGTCAGCTGAGTCAGCATAAATTTTGGGTACGCGCAAGGCCTGTTATTTCCAAAATAACAATTCTAGGCTCACCAGTGAGGCTTTGCTCCACCAGTACAGCCCACTCAGGGCCCTATACCATTCTCCCTAGATGCTCTGAAAGGACAGAGAAGTTTTCTCACAAGCCCACAATGTCACTGTACATTCTTAATATATTCAGATTTCTGCTGCAGGAGCATCCTGTCCCACAGTCTCCTGGGACAGGTGCAGGAGCAGGATATCTGTGTGGACAGATAAACTCAAGGGTTACTCCCCAGTGAGCTGGATCATGCTCACACCATACACTGTCTGAAAAGGAATAGTGTAACCACAGTCATTGAGGTTACCCTTGCAGCAATAACATCCTCAGAAGTTCCAAATACATTAATTAAGCACAAACAGCAGACTTCAAGGAAGCAAACGAGCTCTGCAGACCAAACCCAGCAGGGTTATTTCAAAACAATTTAGGGTCCAGGCCCTATCTATTCCTCCTCAGGACACAGACAAATACTCTGGCCAGTTTACAGCTGACACACTGGAGGAGTTTTGATAAATTATGTATTTTAAAAAGAAAAACATAGCAATGCATGCCCGATTGGATTGGGGACGAGACCTGTTTTTTCTTTTCTGTGTACACACTTATCACTATGCTTCACATTTATAGACACTTTCAAGAGCTAAAGTAAAAGTTTACCCAGTGAAGATAAGAGATGCAGAAGAAAATGTCCAGGTTTTAGAAACTGATTAAAGGGTAGGAGTGGCTTTTGAACCTAGGAAAAGGAGTACACTTGTGCATTATCAGTTTATTAGTGAGGTATTTTGGCTAAGGTACTCATACCAAAAGTAGAGTCTTTACTTGTCAGAGCCCTTTGGAATGAACAGGACCAGAGTTCTTTTGTAGGGTTTGTCTGCAGACTCAGATGTTAAATTTACCTCAATTAGATTTAAGTTCAATTAACTTTTTAATGTCATCTTCAGAATGCTAATGTTAGGCTAGTAATTTGGTCGTAAATTAAAATTTTGAAATACAAATCCACAATAAAGAAAAACAACTGTCATCAACAAATTAATGGGATCTGGTTTATAATCTGATGTTTACATTAAAGAACTAAGCACTGGCTTTCATGTATAAAGTAGCCTGCAATTATAATGTCATTGCTCATCTCTTAAACTTCCTTCTTATCAGGTTTTGTTGTTAGTAAATCTGATCGGTTTCTAAAGACAAATAATAAACAATATTTGATTTCAAAGCATTTATTGCAACCAAATTTGGAAAGTGAAACTCGCATAAGTTTAAACAACACAAGCCCTGAAACACTCATCCCATTGAAACTGAATATCCCAAAATCCCATCTGTGGGCATGGGAGTTCTCCCCGCCGTAAAAGTCACTCTCTGTTAGAGACTTGAATCCAATGTCTTTCCTCACACCAAAGAAGTTCCTCAAGGAGTTGCAAGCATTGGCATGAGCTATGTTTCAGGAGACAGGACTGTCTTTAACCTTTCGATAAACCAGTGTTTTCTCAATCTCCCATATCAGAACAACTCTGAGTTTGCAAGTCAGTGATTTTTAAATTTTTTTTTCTATGCTTGCCTCTGGTTTTGGTTATAAATACACAGTTTGTTTTTCTTTAATGTAATTTTGCAGATGAATTAAAATTTAGAATACAGCAAAGGAAGCTGTACTTTAAAATCTCACACTGTTCTCCTCTCAGATATTTTTTTGACTGAACTGAGTTTCTTGTCCACAATTAATCTTTTTTCTACTCCCAAAATTTTCACATAGAAATCAAATTGTGTCCCAACTTCTTGTATTTAGAGATACAGCAACTTTTGGATGAGCTTTAAAACAAGGCAACACGAGGCCACAAACAATTTTGACTACATAAGGAGCAGAAACCTCACTGTACAGGCTGCATGCAGTGTCAGCCCATTTTCTGCTGTATTGCTGCAGTGCTTGGGGCTCAAACCTATGTAGTCTGTCCAGCCCATAGAGGAAAAGACCCAGATTAAATTAGACAGATTAAATCTTTTTGAATAACAACATAAAGTCTTATTTTTATATAATAAATATAGAGAGAGGAACATGTCACCTCTGGAAAATCTGGCTCAGATTTTGTATGTCAGCACAAAATTTTAGATGCTGGGATAACCTTTAACTAGTTAAACCATAACAATTTAACTTTAGTTACAATAAATACACAATCTTGCTTTCGATACAGGCCACAAGACCAGTGACAAGGGTGTAGCTGCTTCCATTTCTTAACAGCTTATTCTCCTTGGCACGTACTTGTGATTCCGCTGTGGACACTGAAACTGATGTTAGCAGATCCTAAGTCAAAACAGTTACAATTGCACCTGGAAAATCAGAACAGCCTAAACTCTTCTTCTAAAGCAATTCGTGCACAGAAAATGAAGGAAGCTAATTTAAAGACCCATGGAAGGGAAGTTATAACTGAAACTATGATGGTCCTACTTACTAAACTGGCAAACTACTGCTTTGAAGGAAAACATGCCAATCATTTGTGAAATCAAAGGTAAATGCAGCAAAGCCAAAACTCCCAGCCTCGTGGTTTGCAGAAAAGAGATGCTCTGGCTGCAAGGCAGATGGAAATAACAGATAAGACAAACTCTTGACTTAATTAAAATGTATTGTTCTTACTACTATTATTATTGTGAGTTAGAATTAGAGCTCTTTCTCTCAGGAGGCATTGAGCTTCATACTGTAGACTTTAATACTGTAAAACTGAAGAAAGAGATCAGAATAGGCACTTAAAAGTAATTAAAACAAACAGGCAAGAAAGCGGCCATCCCTCTTTGTTCATCTAAAAATGGAGAGCTGCTCCCTTCTTTAAATAGGGAGGACCTGCTCCAGCACCCCAAAGTGGCAATTGAAATTGGGACGTTAAGTGCTGGCATCAGAAGCTTCACTTTGCTGTGCATTCCTGAAGGGGATGAAAGCCTCCTCTTGATCCCTTTTAATTAAATGGTAATTATGCTATTACTTTCAGTAAGAATATCACAAGTCAGAGAGTCCTGGAAGAAAGAATATTGTTTAGGAAAAGCTAAACTGCTTTTCTTTCCCTGTGTCACTCTGGTCATCAGAAAAAATGAATGGAAGTGTTCCTAAGTGGCAACTCTTTCCAAATTTGCAGTAGAAATCCCAGTTGCACCAGCCCCTGAGTCTTTCAGCTCATGGTTTCACTTGGCCCAAATGACTTCCTAAAGGCCAGCTGTTTGGGGTCTAATAGGAATTACCCATCTGAGAGTCACAGGGTGGCTGTATGGACACAGGGCCACACACAAACAGCCACTCTATTTGCAGGAGTCCCCAAGACTGCAGTGCAAAAGCAACAGAATTAGGATTCCCCATTTGCCTGTCAGTGTACCAAGCCAATGTGAACTGGCTGAGAGGGGGAAAGCCTTGTGTGCAATTTCCATCACTGTGTAGCCCAAATACATACTGATAGGTCATCTTCTATCTGTATTGTGCAAATTGAAGACTTGCCTGTCAGAAGAGAAGCCATTATCTCATTAATACCTTTACTGATGTCATGCTTGTTTATTATTGATTTAATTATAATGAAGTATAATTAAGAACAAATTATAGGAATATGCCTTGTTTATGATTCTTTAAAAAAAAAAAAAAAGAGAGAGAGAAAGAGAGAGAAAAAGTCAGGCCATGCAGCGATTACACTGCCTAACCCATACCCATCTGAGTCATTCCCACTGAAATGACCAGGAATACTTGCATAACTTATGGGCTCTGTCTGCCCGGCCAGTCTGGTTATGATCTGTAACAAGGTTTGAAAATAAATTTTCCAATCATCACCAACTGCACATGCGTTCTGTCCACAGAGCATGCAAGAAATGGACTCCTTCTGAAATAAAACAGAGACCTACACTCCAAGGGCGCACCAAATGTGCTCCATTACTCGAGTCCTCTGAACAGCTTTAAAACATTTGCGTGATGGGAATGTTTTGTTCAAGGGTCCAGACTAAATGCAGTCCAAAGCAAGACCACTAAACTGCAGGGGAAGGGTCATCTGCACCACTTACTTTTAGGTCAGCCTGCTGATCTACCTTCATTGAGATGAATTACTGGCTAAAATAGAAAAAGCTCTTATCTCAGAGCATGAATAGAGGCTAAATAGTGGAACCCAACTATGAGTCAAAAAAACCTTGAAAATTATTATTGGGGATAAATTACATGCAAAAAAATAGCATAAAAGATACATGGTTACTGAATTCATTACTATGTGAGTACAGTTATACACACTGGCAAAGTCTTTAGGCTCCAGTGAATTAGAACAAATCAGGTCCTGAAATTATATATTAAGTTGAAAATACCTGCAAACTAGGAAGACAAAAACACACAAAATCAACAAACTGTGTAGCATTTAAGAAAATGCAAATGATGGAGGAAATTCAATTGTCTATGTAAAAAATATGTATATTAATTTGGCCAAAAGTCATATTTATAGATTACGTCAGTACTGTTTTCTAAATAGAAAGTTACTTAATACACATTAAATCAAATGAGTGGAGACTGGGGAAGAGAGGAAGAGTGGAAATTACAGTGGGTAGCTGCTATTGCACTGGTGAATCCAGAGCTTCTAGAAAGTCCTTGATAAATCTAAGATTCATGAACTGTGATTTTACATAATCTGTGTTTTCATGTTTTAAATATCTCAAACTGTCTATATGTAGGAGCTGCTGCTGCTGCTGCTGCTAAGGAATAAACACTTCCCCCATAGCACTTTACAGCAGAACTGCAGCAGGGATAAATATGCTCTAAAAGGCTTTGATTGGGAAGAAAGCAACAGCCATTATTTTTGCCTCTTGCAAAATATGTTAATGAACCTGAAATCCCTGGGCTCCTGATGTTGTTATTTATCTCTCAAATCAGACAACTTTACAAGTCATGCACCAATCCAACGTTGTCTGAAGCTTGTGCACAAACCAAGATGAGAACTGAAAAGTCATAGGGCCATGAGCACCTGTTGACTTCAGGACTGGTTTAAGTTTGCAGGATCTGAGAGCGAGAGCAGCATCTGGCAGCTTTTTTTGTTCAAGCATTAGCTACAGTATTGTTTCAACACATATCCTCCACTGGGGCTGATGGAGCTGTTGGAGCACCCATCAATGGCAACATTGATAGCATCTATAGAGGGCCACCAAGGCGAGCTACTGCCTGGTGCATCACACAGCTCATTCCCTCCAGGCAGGGTGGGGGCTGCCAGGGACACAGCTGGAGCTAACAAGGCACATGGCCTCGCTATTCTTCCCCCCAAAGTGACCTCTCCCTCGACAGCTGACCGTCCCTCCGGCTGAGCCCAGCCGGAGGGGTTGCTGCCCCGGGCAGGGTTGTCACCTTCCGTTCTCTTCGGGGCCACCAGCGGCCAGGTGGGAAAAGCAGCATATCAAGCAGACATACGGGATGAGCTTTATTCTGCTAACCCTGGTAACCCTCACTAAACGGAAAAAAATTGGTGCCATCACTTTGCATCATTTTTGCTCTGCAAAACCCTTTGACATCCACAAATCCCTGAAGGTTAACAAAAGAAGCGGTGGAATTATTCCCCCTGAGTTCAGCGCAAGCCTACAACTCAAAGAGCTACAGTTTCAAGTGAGTAAAGAAATACAATGTAACCTCATATGACACACATCGTGATTTTAAACAAAAATGAACATAGTTTAGATGCATTAGAGTGGAATAAGAGGCCTGGAGTGGTCCCTTAGTCAATTTATATCCAGAATATGTCACAGTTACAAATGAATATAGAAGGAAAAAAAAGACAAAGCAAGACAAAAAAGACAGTAATCTAATAAATCCAAGATAGTATATTTCTGTGCTAGTCCACACTGTAGCAGCATTTCTGGCATGTTGAACTTAGACCAGCATAGGCACAAACAGAAGGCCAGGTAAAGAAAAGCACATTAAGCACCAGTTTTACTTTAAGGGCTGTAGGAAGTGTCATGCCTCATGTAGGAGGCTGCTTTCACATTATGGCCCTGAAGAATGCAAAGAGAAAAGGGGCGTGTGTTGTGACTAAAACACTGCTGCTGTTTCTGCTAGCACGTTTATTTAATTAACATGGTCTAAATTAAAGTTTGACTGAGACAAAGCAAAAACGTGTCTAATTGCTAAAATTTGGGCCCTCTTCCTTAAGATCCCTCACCCTTCAGAGGACTCTACACCACAAAAGGCTTCTTTCCAAGTTCCCAGGGACTCTCATGGTGAATGACACTTCTCCCTGTGCTGGACACTTTAAAGTAAACTTGTAAATCAACCACTTGTGTGGGCAGTATTTTGCTACTACTAACAGGACTGACTAGCAGTAACTAAAACTTTATCTACTACCAGCAGTTACCAAGGATCTCCTGGTCCTACAGAGCCAGGCACCATGACAAAATTTCTCTCTTAGACATCAACAAAAAAGTGATACCTTTTAAATGCTGCTGTAATATTACAGTCTTCCCCTGTAGGCAGCTGAAATAAGGTCATGCAAGGAATACATGAAACTGAAATCAATGATGAAATTTCACAGAGGTAGTAGAAGAGGGACTTCTCAATGTAAACACTTCTCCTCAGCCACTTCACCAAGAGGCTTAGCTTTGCAGCTAGTTAGCTACGGCTAGAGCCAAATTCTTATCTAAAGACAGTCCTGGAAAAATATAAGATGGAAACTTGATACCAGGTTAAAATCTGGCTCATGGTATATGAAGTCTGAGATTTTGCAGAAGCAGCAGCTTGCTCTGCATTCTGGGAGACTTTCTAGTATTTAGTATGTAGAAACAAAACCAAATGATTGTGTTTGTTTTGGTTTTTTTTTTTCTTTCTGGTAACACTTTAATCTCTAGTAATCTTTAGCACTAAGTCTGTGTGTGCGTATCTTCTACAACCTGTGTTACAGACACATGAAAGATACTCCTATGTGAAAGTTAAATTTCCCTGAAAATGACTTTATTATGTGCACTTAGGGCCGCACTCCAGCTGCAGGGAGGGATAAGGAGGAGTGAAAGCTACAAAATTT
Organism: Eulacestoma nigropectus; assembly: GCA_013397775.1. Taxonomy (NCBI): domain Eukaryota; kingdom Metazoa; phylum Chordata; class Aves; order Passeriformes; genus Eulacestoma; species Eulacestoma nigropectus. Next base: position 6,200,186 of record VZTE01005045.1, on the reverse strand, counting down.
GGCTTATGGCCATGCTCAGGAAATTAACAGTTTCTTCTGGGATTTATCTAATCATTTGTCTATTTACAGTTGACAGCATCCCTGTTATCCCTTAGCCCCCTCTGGAGAAACACAACTCACTCGAATGCCAACTAAGAGAACTGCATTGTAAAAAACCCACAAGTAAACAACTCAGGCAATACTGTGGTTTTAATTTGCAGACATTTTTACAGGTTTTCCTAGGAAAGGCAAATGAGGTTTGGGGATTCTCCTGATAATTTTTGCACCACTGGGCTGTTTCCAGCCATGTTGAGAGAGAAGCAGAACTAAGACCTCATGCACCCAGGTGGCCAAGGAAAGCAGACAATGTACTCGTTTCCCTCAGAAGAGGCAATAGTGTGAGCTCATGGCTTTCCAGGCACCAGGACATGCCCACTGAAGGAACCAGTCTGTATTATCCTACCTAGACAATTCAGACAAACTCTTTTCCTTCAGTTTCCCATAGTTAAAAATGACTTTCAATATAAAGAAAGAGGGCTTGACACATACTTGGTAATGGGGTCAACTATATAATACTCATATACTTGTGCAAATCCTGTAATGCAAGGTGCTCCTGGACTTCATGACTTCTAATGGCAGTGCCAGTTACCTACTCCTTAAGCAATTCCTATTATCAATTCTGATTTCATTACATCTCCTCTTGCTTCTAGGCTGTCAAATAAAACAGAAGCTTGTGATAAAGGTTCTCTGTGCTGCTCATCTTTTTATAGACTATTACATTTCCCTACCATACTCGAGTTTCCCATCCAATGAGTGCTATAAAAACTTTGCCATGAGCCAATAATTTTTATTGGTCTGGTTTTGTATTATCCTTTTCTAGATGACCCCAGTATTTCAGGTACACTCACTGACCTGTGTAACAGCTACAGTTCTATAAAGTATTGCCAGCTTTTCTTAGTTACTCTCTGTTCAGTTCCCAATGTAATCTAACAATTTTTGTAGATTTTTATTGCTCCTTCTCTCATGATGCTCTCAAGTTAACACAACACACTTAAACTGAAAAGTGCATACTTCTTCCCTCCAAGTGCTTCAGATATTGAATATTAAGATTTATTTACCATCCTCTGCCTTCATCTGTCACACATTCCTCAGGGGTTAACTTAATCATAAAGTTCTGTCTGATCTTTTCTGGACTTCACTTAAGCTACAAAAACTTAATGTCATCTGAAAATTTTGCTGTATCACTGCTCGTTCCTTTTTCCAGTTCACTAAGCAGCACCAGACCCGGCAAAGGACCTTGCAGCACCCCTGCTGTTACCCTTTTGCTATGCTGAATATTGTTTCCTGTACCTTAGCCAGAAGCCCTTAACGAACCTAGCCTGTACCTTTACCACCCTTCTCCACCAAGGTTATACACCAAACTCCAGTTCTTATTTGAGTAAGAATCCTAGATTTACATGGATTTCCATGGTTATTTTGCTTGACAACAGGGTGTTTCCAAAATCAGGGAACAAAGACTGTTCTCACCAGAGGCAAACAGTGGCTGTGGTTACAGGATTATCTCAGTTTATCTTATTTATAGAACTTTATGGATGTAGCTTCTTTGCTCTGCCAAAAGATCAGATTGTAAGTACAAGTCCAACTAAAGGTTTCCCAACCCAGCTCAGAGCTTGCCTGAATGAAGCTTTCCTGTTTCTCTGAGGATGGATTCATGCTGATGTACTTTTCTACCTGTACAAGGATGCAATGACACTTTTTTCTCGCTGCCCTTGTTGTTCTATTAGTACTTCACAGCGAGTGGCTTCACTTTCCAGTGATAAAGTAACACAATAAGTAGAGCACATAATGCTGTCATCCTTTCCACATCGAATGAGGGAACCTGTTCCTTTGGTTTTTCTTAAAGGATGATACTGAGAAAAACAATTCCTGGAAAGCAAAGTCCTGCTAACCAGTAGAAATTTTGCAGTGTTTTAGAAAGAGTCGGGGTTTGCTGAGCTACCACCACGTCAACCAAACGCAGCATTGCCACGGTACATGTTGCACCGGACTGACGTTCATCCAGCGCCCACAAATCGGGCTTGCAGGCAGACGCGATCATACGCTTAAGTGCCTTATGAGCCCGTAAGCCGTGCCGCGGTCCCTCTTCGTGGGGGCGAGGGGAGGAGGGGGCCGAGGCGCCCGGCTGGTTCTCCCTGCCCCTATTTCTCTCCCGTGGGTAAAACTTGGCATTTGGTCCAGCAAGGGCCGGGGGGTCCCACGGGAGGTGACTCCAGCCAGCGAGAATCCACTCGCCCCCCACAAGCGCGGTCCCCGCATTCCCGGGCAGGAGGCGGCCGCGCTTCTGCCGCTGCCTCCCCTTCCCTTCCCCGCCGAGGCCGGGCTCCGCGGGCGATGCTCACCTTGAGGTACTCGTTCTCCGAGCGCAGCTCCTCCACCTCCCTCTGCAGCTCCTCCGGGGCGGCCGGCGGCGGCTCCCCGCGGCTCGGGGCTCGCCCCCCACCCGTGGCCGCAGGCAGCGCATCCCCGCGGGAGCCGAGGGCCGGCGGAGCTCCGCGCCCGGGGCCGGGGCCGTGGCCGGCGCGGGGCG